>JARQOC010001873.1:0-33498 GCA_033576535.1 Allobates femoralis | reverse complement strand
TTCACTTGTCAAAAAGGCAAAAAAAAAATTTGCTTTATCAAGTCATCAGCTCTTTACTGCCTCAGTGTGTGCAAGTACTAGAACACATGCTGGAGTACAGGTTAGGTAATGGCTGGGTCACAGGTGTTAAGACACACGATCAAGGACTTAACAATATCAGTAGAACCACTAGACTGAGAAGTAAACATTGAACAGGCACCTTCCTGAAGGGGGGGATGCTTTAAATACATAGACACACCCAGAAATAGGCTGGGGAGGAGCTGTTGCACATCAGAAGACAGGAGAAATGATCACACCTTGCCAGTGACATCACTGGGGGATCACCGGCAGGAAGTGATTCAGGATAGCTTCTGGGGTAATGAGAGAATCCCGGGCTATCAAGGTAACAGATGGAGTTCCCATGTTTGCATCACAGCAGTGAATGGCGTAATCCCTGCTGCGATCCGAAGGATTAACAGCATCTATCAGATCACTGATCTGATTGATGCTGTTAGCTGCACATCTCTGCTGATGACATCAGCTGAGATGTGTGGGGGAGGATGTGAGCTCAGCGTGTCCCAGTCATTGTACATTGGTGAATCGAGAGGAAGAAGATCCGCAAAAATATTTATCAGCACTTTAAGGCTACATTTCCGCATTTAGCATTTGGTGAGTTTTTAAAACTGTGGGTTTTTGGTGCATCAAAACTGCAGCATCTTACAGTTCCAGCAAGGAGGATAGACACCTCATGACTTCTGGGCTTCTTTTTAGGTTTAATAAACTCACATACAGTGTGTTTTTCAAGTCCGCAGGATGTCAATATCCCTTGCGAGGATGCTGAGTTTTTGGTGCAGATTTTTCCCCTAGACTTGCATTAGATGCGGAAAATCTGCAGGTAAAAAACTCAACGAACATGCAGAAACACAAAAAATGCATGTAAGCCATGTCTATAAAATTACAAACTTTTATCAAAGCCACTGTCTTGTGGACAGTCAATTGCATTAAAGTTCAGCCAATTAAATTTATGTCCAAATAGGGTCGTGCTTCATCTGATGTGGTTATCCACACGTCCCAGGGCAGCTAACTAATTTTGTACCTCCACTTTTTTTTTTTTAAACTGTGGATGTAAACAGTTAATTGGCTTTTGATAGTGGTCATTTACCAAAGTGGATATCAAATGTGCCATGTGGTCAATATTGGCGTATTAGAAAAAAACTGTACCCATATAGGAGTCTTATAGGGAGAGAGAACTATTGAATATTTAAGATGGGCTGTCTGCACCGAGAAGGTCTAAATCTGATGCTAGGGAATATAGCAACCTAGCTTTGCATTAATGCCATGTTAATTAATGTACGCCTTCTGTTAAAAGTTACAACACTTGTAGCATTAAGCATTTATTTTTGGCGACTATAGATTGTTATAGGAATGGAAGAAATTTCAATCTGAACACTAACTATTAACGCTCTTTTTCTTGTAGATTTTTTAACTTAAAAAAAAAAAAAAATTTGAAATACAAATATGTACATATGGGTATATGTGTATGTAAGCATGCACACACACTTTCATATGTGGACCTTGTTAATATATTAGTATTGAATTTTTAGTCTTCCAGTTTTATATATTTTTTTAAAAAACATTTTTATAAAAAATATTGGATTATACATTTTTTTGCACTAAATAAAGATTTTTGTGATTAATTATAATATACTCTTACTTATTACCATCATTTTATACATTTTAAATTGTAATTTCCTTCATTCCTGAGTTTTCTTGACCATAAGGGGTTAAGGTTAATTTATGTCAGCATCTGCCCCTTTAAGAAACCCACAATGCCAGAGAGTTCCTATACCTGATGAAGGTGGAGTATTCTGCTGAAACACGTTGTGATTGGCTAAAAGAATAAACTAAGTAAGATACATTAAAAATCTACTGCCTCTCCTTCTTTAGCGCCCTCTGAGACTGCTATTTTCCCATTTCTTACACACATGCCCTCTGGTGAGCGGTGAGGTGCTGCAGAGAAGTATTGAAGAGGTATTGGCACCATCTTAATTCTGAGAGTGGAGCGAGAACTAACCCCGACTGGAGATTCTAGGACCTGTGGTGACGTCAGCAGCACGTGACGCCCCGCGTGGTCGGCTTCCCTGGCGGCTGGAATCAGCGTGTGGTGCACGCTAACAGCACCAGAGGCCTCTACCCCGGGTTATGCAGGTTGCATAACCCAGAGTCAGGTTAGTACATCTCATTGCACACATAAGAGATCCACTGTACCACCAGATATAACCCCAGGAGCACCTTCCTTTTCTCCATATTCATATACATTATGGGAATGTAGCCTAAGGCTGGTTTCACACAGCTGTTTTTTGGAATCCGGGTGAAAAAGCAAGAAGATCCTGCATTCCTGGATTCCCCCGCAATGATGCAAGTGGATGCACCCGTAACATCATTTAGCCGGCTCACGGATCAATGATAATACCTGTGCAGGAGCATTCTGTTGATTACCTTTTTCCAGAGTATCCAGTTGTAAATGACATTCCCCCTAGGGGTGTGTAATTTAGAACTGCATTCTGAGCAGATGCAGTTCAAAGACCCAGATCCAGTGTCTGGATCCAGCAGTATCCAGAGGTCGCCATATCCGGGTTACAAAGAGTCCCATTTTATTTGAACCCATAGTGCCCTGGATCCAGGTGTCCACATTTATTGACACGGACACCAAAATTGCAACATCTTGTGATTTTGGAAAAAACGTGGACACCCAGATCAGGGGAAAAGAGGAACAACCGGATGCACCCCCAAGTGCCTGCGCTCCCATTTAAAGTCAACGGGGATGAAAATGGATGTGGGTGCATCCAGTTTAAAATGGAATCCCATGGATACCAAAAAAAACACCTGTGTGAGACCAGCCTAGGACGGCTGCATTCCGCAACTGTGGCGATTTTCCATAGTATCAGAAGTAGCACTTGTGGTGTCACACTGTAAAATAGCATATGCTTGCTCTGCGATGTAAATTTTACATTGCTTATTATGAAACCTATGTGGAACATATACTAAAGCATTGTATTAAAAAAATAGAATTTTGTTTACTTACCATAAATTCTTTTTCATATAGCTCCTATTGGGAGACCCAGACATTGGGTGTATAGCTTCCGACCTCCGGAGGACACACAAGGCATTACACCTAAAAGTGTAACTCCTCCCCTACTGCCTATACACCCCCTCCCAGGAGAATCCCATCAGTTCGGTGCACAAGCAGGAAGGAGGAAAGACCACCCGCTCCCAGACCAACAGGACTGGGAAATAACAAACGGCCAACAGGGCCAACACGCGAGGTGAAACGACACCAGGCACTAGCAGAGAACAAAGCCCCCAAAAAGGCACAGGGTGGGAGCTGGGTCTCCCAATAGGGGCTGTAAGAAAAAGAATTTACGGTAAGTAAACAAAATTCTCTTTTTCTTTTGCGCTCCATTGGGAGACCCAGACATTGGGATGTACAAGAGCTACCCCAGGGCGGGAAAACCCAAAGCAGGCCCATCATAAATGAGCAACCGCTGCCTGAAGGATCCGCCTGCCCACATTGGCATCAGCCGATGCCAAAGCATGGACTTGATAATGCTTAGTAAAGGTGTGAAGGCTAGACCATGTGGCCGCCTGACACACCTGAAGAGCTGAGGCTTGATGACGCAAAGCCCACGAGGCCCCCACAGCCCTTGTGGAATGAGCCTTAATACCAGTAGGTACAGGCAAACCAGAGGATACATAAGCCTCCCGAATAGGAGTCTTGATCCACCTAGCCAAGGAAGACTTGGAGGCTGGCTCACCCTTCTTCTGACCCACAGTCAGAACGAACAGTGCATCCGAATGGCGAAATGATGCCGTTCGGGACACGTAAATCCTGAGAGCCCTGACCAGATCCAAAGTATGGAGAGCCTTCTCATACTGGTGAACCGGATGCGGGCAGAAAGATGGCAGGACAATGTCCTGATTCAGGTGGAAAGGGGAGAGCACCTTAGGCAAGAACTCCGCCAAAGGCCGAAGCACCACCTTATCCTGGTGAAACACCAGAAAAGGAGACCGACATGACAAGGCGGCCAACTCTGAAACTCTCCACAGAGAAGTAATGGCAACTAAAAAGGCAACCTTTTGAGAAAGCCTAGAAAGTGAAACCTCCTTAAGAGGTTCAAAGGGCGGCTTCTTCAACGCCGCAAGGACCAAGTTAAGGTCCCATGGGTCCAAAGGACATCTGTAGGGAGGAATGATGTGACTTGCCCCCTGAACAAACGTCTTCACCTGAGGAAGCGTAGCCAGACGCTTATCAAAAAGGACCGACAGGGACGATATCTGTCCCTTGATGGAACTAAGAACCAAACCCTTATCCAAACCCGACTGGAGGAAGGCCAGAAGGGTCGCAAGAGAGAAAGGCCAGGGAAAATTGCCGTGAACACGGCACCAGGAGAAGAAAACCTTCCAACTCTGCGGTAGATACCTGCAGAAACCGGTTTCCTGGCCTGTCTCATGGTAGCTACGACGTTACAGGAGAAACCACGGGACGTCAACAGCCAGACTTCAAGCACCACAAGGTCAGGCTCAGGGCCGAGGAATTGTGGCGGAAGAAAGGACCCTGAGACAAGAGATCCGGCCAATCCGGGAGCCTCCATGGATCCCCCACCGACAGTCGCAACAGGTCCGGGTACCAAGCCCTCCTGGGCCAGTCTGGGGCGATGAGGAGTGCTCGCCTGCATTCCGCCCCGAGCTTCCGCAGAACCCTGGGTAACAAGGCCAATGGGGGAAAGACATATGGAAGACGAAAGCGGGACCAATCATGGACCAGAGCATCCGTCCCCACTGCCAGACTGTCTCGGGCGCGAGACATGAAGGCTGGAACCTGCCGATTCAGCCTGGACGCCATCAGGTCTACATCTGGAGTCCCCCAAGCGGTGCAAATGTGCTGGAACACCTCTGAATGAAGAGCCCATTCTCCCTCGTCCATTTCTTGCCGGCTTAGGTAGTCGGCCTCCCAATTGTCCACTCCAGGGATGTGGACAGCCGAGATGGACGCGTCGTTGTCTTCTACCCACCGAAGGATAGGTTGGACCTCCGCAAGCGCCTGACGGCTGCGGGTGCCTCCCTGGCGGTTTATGTAGGCGACCGCAGTCGAGTTGTCGGATTGGATCCGAATTGGATTCCCCGACAGAAACCTCTGGAAGGCCAGGAGAGCCAAGTATACGGCACGAATCTCCAGGACGTTGATCTGTAAGGTAGACTCCATTGACGTCCAGGTGCCCTGAGCCCTGTGATGCAGGAACACCGCACCCCAGCCCAGAAGGCTGGCATCTGTCGTGACCACCAACCAAGAGATGGGAAGAAAAGACCTGCCTCGGAACATCGACCTGGGCACCAGCCACCATTGGAGAGACTCCTTCGTGGCGGAAGAAAGGGCAATGCACCGATCCAGAGAGGAAGGATTCTTGTCCCATCCGCGCAGCATCTGCAGCTGAAGCGGACGCAGATGAAACTGCTCGAAAGGGACCGCCTCGATGGTTGCCACCAACTTCCCATGGACGTGCATAAGACGTCTGATGGGAACGAAGTCTGCCAGCAAAAGGAACCGGACCTCTTCCGCAATCGAGGACTGCTTGTCGAGAGGAAGGATCACCAGAGCCGGGACAGTGTGGAACTCCATTCCCAGATACAAGATCGTCTGCGAAGGGACGAATACCGACTTCGGGAGTTGACTATCCAACCGAATGTCCGGAGAGTGTTCAAAGTGACCGTAAGACTCAACTGACACTGGGCAATGCCACAAACTGGAAGTGGTCCTCTCCCACAGCAAACCGCAGCCATCGCTGGTGAGCAGGAGCAATGGGGATGTGGAGATAAGCATCCTTCACGTCCACCAAAGCCAGGAAGTCCCCCTGAGACAGGGACACTATAACCGAGCGTAAGGACTCCATCCTGAAGGGCCTGACTCTCACATGTCTGTTGAGGAGCTTGAGGTCCAACACCGGTCGAACCGACCCGTCCTTTTTCGGAACCGTGAAGAGGTTGGAATAAAACCCCCGAAACCGTTCCTCCAACGGGACCGGGATCACAACCCCGCTCTGCAGCAGTGCGTCCAGCGCCCGCTGGAAAGCCGCAGCCCTTGCCGGAGGCGGCGACGAGAGGCAGAGCCGAGTCAGAGGCCTCGACTCCAGATCGATCCTGTAGCCATGAGAGACCACGTCCACCACCCACCGGTCCTGGATATGATCCTGCCAGACGCTTCCAAAGGTGGAGAGCCTGCCACCGATCTTGGACGCTCCCGGAAGAGGCGAAGAGTCAGGAGGAAGCAGGCTTGGTGGCTGAGGCGCCAGCAGGTTTCTTCTGCTGGGCCTTAGGTTACCAGGACCTATGGGATCTCTGGTCCTTGTCCGAACGGGAAGAGGATGCAGAGGATGAGGCCGATTTGGAGGAGGGACGAAAGGAGCGAAATCTAGCATGCAGCTGACGCTGACCGGTCTTCTGCACCTTAGACTGCGGCAAGGAGGTGGATTTTCCACCCGTAGACTCCTTGATGAGATCGTCAAGACGTTCCCCAAAAAGTCTATCTCCCGAAAACAGGAGGCCCTGGAGGAACTTCTTAGACGTAGCGTCCGCCTTCCAGTCGCGCAGCCACAACATCCGTCGGGCTGCCAGCGAATTAGCCGAAGCCACCGCAGATCGACTAGCCGATTCCATGACTGCGGATCTGGCATAGTCCGTAAACGCCTCCGCCTGAGACGTCAGGACCGCCACCTCAGGAATCCCCGAAGAAACTCCAGGGATCTCCGAGAGACAAGCTGATACCGCCTGAAGGGCCCACACAGCTGCGAAAGCTGGAGCAAAAGAGGCACCTGTGGCCTCAAAAATGGACTTCTGCCGAAGCTCGATCTGCCTGTCCGTGGGGTCCTTGAGAGAGGACCCGTCCGCCACCGACATCACGGTGTTGGCAGACAACCGAGAAACTGGAGGGTCCACTCTCGGGGAAACAGACCAGCCCTTGACTACATCTGGTGGGAAAGGATAACGGGAATCCTTCTGCTTCTTAGCAAAACGCTTGTCAGGACAGGCCCGAGGGGTCTGAACCGTAGAGCGGAAGTTAGAATGATCCAGAAAAGATCCTCTGGACCTGGCCGGGGGAAGAAACTGATAAAGTTCCTCTGACACGGAAGCATCCACCGGCGGCGCAGGCGCCGTCAAATCCAACACCGTATTGATAGACGACACTAAGTCGTCCACCAGAGAGCCCTCGTCCTGGTCCTCGTCAGGAGCCTGGACGGAGTCTGAGTCCTCCTCCCCCTCCAACAGGGAGCCCGCAGCTCGGGAACCCGCCTGCGAGGGCGCAGGGGAAACCGCCCGGCGTGGCCATTTAGGAGGACGCGGGGACAGTTCCGAGAGGCCAGAATTGTCGCCAGAGTCCAAACCCCTAATCAGGGAAGAACCACTCCGACGCCTACGACGCGTGGCGGAGGCCCCAGGGGAACCCCCCCATCCACCTGACAATGACTCCTGCAAGGCTCTGGTCATAGCAGCCATAGACTGAGACACAGAGTCAGAAATGGACTGAGCAAAAACAGCCGTCCAAGGCGGAGGTACTGTTGGATCCACCGGGCCAGGCGGGGACGCCAACGACCCAGAACTGGGGGGTGGCTCGTGGACCAAGGCAGTTACTTGGATCACATTAGCCGGCGAAATATCAGCCTCCTGCGGGGCACAAGCCGAGCAATGAGGGAAAGAGGATCCAGCAGGCAGCTGTGCCTTACATGCTGTGCAAGCATGATAACGTGTCTGCACCCTGGAAGCTTTGTTCCTGGAGCTAGACATGGTGTCCCCTCAGTGCATCCAATGATAGATCTCAGAAGGAGGGAATTGGGGCGCAACTGCAGAAAAGGGGGGTTAATGGAGCACCACCAGAGACTGGGGTGACCTACCAGACCTTGTGTGCCCTCCAGAGACGCGCAGACTCTGCAACCAGCAGCAAAATGCAGGCACAAGCAGCCCCCAAGATGGCCGATGGAGCTGAGAGAGAGGGAGTGACCCGGGAGTGTCCCCAGAAGCGCGCGAATCTGGAGGGCAGGTCCTTTCCCCATGCAGAAACGCCCCCTAAGCTGTAAGACAGCCTTTCCCATAGGGGACCAGGGCTCGGCCTGCCGCGGCCAGCCCCCAGAGGGGCGGGCACAAGCCTCTCATGAGGACGAGGAACGGCTCCGCCCCCTGAAGCCCCAGCTCAGCTCCAGAGAGACTAGGCCGCAAGCCGGGGCCTAAATTTGACACCGCGGCCGCCTGCCAGCAGGGGGCCCGCGCGGTGCACCTGCGAAAATCGCGGGAGTGACTTGCCAGGATCCCAGGAAGCCGGGGGAGACAGTGCACCCCTCCCAGCCGGCCCCATGCAGCAGCAGGGGCATCCCAGACCCACACAGAGTACCTTATTGGTGGTGCAGGGTCCGGACCCAGTGGATCCCTCATGCAGGCCAGCAGACACCCAGGGAGCCGTGGACTGTGTGGATGAGCCCCGATGGGGAGGCCAGTGGGATCCCACTTCCCCAGAGCCCCTAAGGGGTGGGGAAGGAGAAGCAGCATGAGGGCTCCAGCCCGTTGTACCCCAAGGGTACCTCAACCGCCTCCGCCCTGGGGAAGAGGAAGGAGACATGCTGGGGATCAAAAGATCCTCTTTGCTTCCATCCGACACTAAGTAGTGAGAGAGCATGAGTGTAGAGTGTGCCTCCTTCAACACAAAGCAAAGAACTGATGGGATTCTCCCGGGAGGGGGTGTATAGGCAGTAGGGGAGGAGTTACACTTTTAGGTGTAATGCCTTGTGTGTCCTCCGGAGGTCGGAAGCTATACACCCAATGTCTGGGTCTCCCAATGGAGCGCAAAAGAAATTACAATTTAGGAATAAATCAATTTTTATATTATTAATTTTTAGAGGCAATTCTGTGAGTAGGATCAATCCTCATAAGCAGTATATATGAACTTGTAAGACATAGGAAGTAGAATAAAATGATTCCTTAATATCTGTGACCTGATGTCACAGATTTCTAGAGAAATTCATGTTTCTCTTGTATGTAAATGTGCTGTTCCAGACTATGGGCCGGTCACTAATTTCCCAAAGTATCTGCCGCTAGAGCTTATTTTAAATAGAGATGGGTGTTACCAGTTTGATGTGCGATGGCCGCTCTCTGGTCTGCTGATCACACTATAGAGCTGTGTGATTATACCTGACACATCTGCAGGTTCCTCTCAGCTTCAGCCTCCATCTCACAGGCAGATACTGTTGTAATACAGCAGAGCTGTGAGAGCTGCAGCTAATAATGCGTTTGTACAGAGACAACTTCAGTTCTTCTTTTCTGTATTAGTTACATGTCTCACACTGGTAACACCCCAGTTTATTAAAAATAAGCTCTAGAGGCATATTGTCATGCACATCAATGTCCTGTCCATAACGCTGAGCAGCTCATTAACATAGTTTGACGTTTACCATGTATCCAATGATTATCAGAGAAACACAACTGGATATATTGTATGTATCTGATCTGACAAAATCAATAAAACGACAATGAGATTTTTATTTACAACCAAACACTGTTCTGGGTATTTATTTTATTTACATCCCTCTCCAAATATGCAACTTCCACTGAAAGCAAGATAACATTGGAGATGGCAGTGATCTGCAATTCATGGTGTCGAAAAGTAAGCCTACAAACGCTGCCCCAGATGCAAGGCTGGAAACAGTAATCCAAACAACCAGGGTCCCATGATAAAGCTGTGCATGGGTAAAGCATATAAAGTAAAGGCAAAAGGTGTTGAACTAATTTACCATCTGATGAAAAGGGTCCCAAAATACTTCCAGATGAGTAAAGAAAAATGTATATGTATATAATTAAATAATTCTGTCTCTATAACAATGAAATAAGCCAGTCTAGTTAGAGGTTGATGATTGCTCCAGATTTGTAAGGAATAACCTGCTGTATTGAAGCCTCTTGATACACGAGACATCATTAAAAATGATAAAAGCTTTTCTTTTGATATGAAAGGAAATATTTTGAGAAATTGCACGTGAGAAGCCATCAAGCATCCTAAATCCACTTAAGTCACACTTGTAAACATGGCGGAGATTCTGCAGCTTTGACATTCCCTTGTATATGCCATGGACTTGACTTGCAGGTGACACTGATGTTCAGTGACTTGTAACAGCATAGATGTGTGTAAATGTCAGAGACTGTCCTGAGTCAGGCTTTTCACTTTGTTCATATTGTGGTCAATGGCGTTATGAAGGAATTGGACCCAGCTGGATTCTGTGTCAGGGCAAACATGGCTGGCACTGAAAAAAAAATGTACACAATGTTAAATTAATCATTCAGTAATCAAAATTCCCATGAAACATCATTTGACACTTAAATTTATAAGGCAGCTGGAAAAGCTAGAGTCTGCACAGAAGCGACAGTCATGGCCAAAAGTGTTGGCACCCTTCAAACTGTCCCAAAAAAAAAGAATTTTGTGTACTCACCGTAAATTCCGTTTCTCTTAGCCTCTAATTGGGGGGACACAGGACGATGGGTTATGCTATTCTGCTACTAGGAGGCGACACTAAGCAATTGAAAAAGAAGCACAGTGGCTCCTCCCAGCAGTATATAACCCCCTGACTGGCACAGTTCAGCCAGTATTGTGCTAAAGCAGTAGGAGGAAAATAATATATAAGCCGATCAGGCAAACAGGAACTAAAAAAACAAGAGAACACCAACACAACAAGGCTAACCGGCCACAGGGAGGGTGCTGTCTCCCCCAATTAGAGGCTAAGAGAAAAAGAATTTACGGTGAGTACACAAAATTCTTCTTTTCTCCTTCGCCTCATTTGGGGACACAGGACGATGGGACGTCCTAAAGCAGTCCCTGGGTGGGAACAAACATTCACAACTGAAAAACGCAGTCTAGAGACTAGCAGCCGCTGCCTGCAGGATGAGTCTAACCAGACTCGCATCTGCCAAGGCCTGAGTATGAACACGATAGTGTTTCGCAAAAGTGTGTAGGCTGGATCAGGTGTCAGCTTTGCACACATGCTCAGCCGAAGCCTGATGCCGAATGGCCCAGGAGGCACCCAGTGCGCAAGTGGAGTGAGCCCGCAACCTCGATGGAACGGGCAAATTGCGGAAAGAATAAGCTTCTTGAATAGTAAGCTTAATCCAGTGGGCAAGAGTGGCCTTGGACACGGCCATCCCTTTCCGGTGACCCTCTGGAAGTACGAACAGGGAATCCATCTTTCTGAAAGGTGCTGTTCTAGACACAAAGTCGCAGAGCCCAGACCAGATCCAGGGTGTGCAGCGCCCTTTCAATGAGGTGCACTGGAGCCGGACAGAAAGATGGAAGGACAATGTTTCATTCAAATGGAAAGAGGAAACCACCTTGGGAAGAAAAGACGGCACCGGCCGCAGCACCACCTTAGCCTGATGAAATGTAAGGAAAGGTGTCTTACAGGAAAGTGGCACCAATTCAGATACCCTCTGAATGGAGGTGATTGCCACAAGAAAAACCACCTTCTGAGAGAGAAGACGCAACGAGACTTCCCGGAGAGGCTCGAAAGGAGGCTTCTGAAGCACGTCCAGGACCAGATTCAAGTCCCAGGCCTCCAAAGGCCTCCTATACTGTGGAACGATACGTGAAACCCCCTGCAAAAAAGTACAAGCCTGGGGCTTCGTGGCCAATCTGCTTTGAAAAAGCACAGATAGGGCCGAAACCTGGCCCTTAAGAGAACCAAGGGAAAGCCAGTTGTCCAGCACAGCCTGAAGGAAACCCAGAACCGCTGGAAGGGAAAAACGCAAGGGCGGGAGACCTCTCGAATCGCACGAGGAGAAAAAAGCTTTCCAAGTCTGGTGGTAAATACGAGCAGAAACGGGTTTTCTCGCGCAAGCCATAGTGCTTGCAACCTCCTCCGAAAATCCCGCCTGAGTCAAAAGACGGATCTCAAGGGCCAGACCATCAAACGAAGAACCCCTGAGTTCTGCTGATGAAATGGGCCCTGGGAGAAAAGATCCGGACAGTCTGGCAGCTGCCATGGAACGTCTGCGGCGAGTTGCACGATCTCCGCCACCCAATTCTTGATACCCGGGATGTGAACCGCCGATAGAATCGTCCCCGACGATTCGGCCCAACGAAGAATCGGCTCCACTTCCCACATTGCTGACTTGCTGCGTGTCCTGCCCTGATGGTTGACATAAGCCACCGCCGTGGCATTGTCCGACTGAATGAGAATGTGACAACCCCTCAGGAGATGATGAAAACTTTTCAGCGCCAAGTAAATGGCTCGAATCTCCAGGAAATTATGGGTAGAGAGGATTCCTCTGGGGTCCACCGACCCTGGGCCGTGTGATGACAAAACACCGTTCCCCAGCCTAGGAGACTGGGATCGATGGTTAGCACGTCCCACCAGACCGGCAGAAAGGATCTCCCCCGAGAGAGAGATGACAGAATCAGCCACCAGCGGAGAGAAAGTCTCGTCGCCACCGTCTGCCGGAAAATCCAATGAAGAGTGAACAGGCTGCGATTCCAGGCCGCCAGGAGAGCCAACTGCAATGGACGGAGATGCCACTGAGCAAAAGGCACTGCCTCCATTGTCGCCACCATCTTCCCCAAGACCCGCATCATGAACCGAAGGGAATATGGGACAGGACGCAGAAGTATCCGGATCGCACAGCGCAGAGAATGAGCCTTGTCCTGGGGAAGACGCACAAGTCTCCGAGACGTATCCAAGATCATACCTAGGAATGTGATCTTGCGGCTCGGAACCAGAGAGGCTTTTGGTAGATTGAGAATCCACACTAAAAGCGAGAGAGTTTCCATCATGACGCGGACATTGTCCTCACAGTCCCTGAAAGACCGACCCTTGATTAACAGGTCATCCAGGTACGGGAGAATCGACACTCCCCGAACATGCAGAACGGTCATGACCATGACCTTGGTGAAAACTCGTGGGGCAGTTGCCAATCCAAAAGGAAGCGCAACGAATTGGTAATGATCCTCGTTCACAGCGAAGCGCAAGAACCTTTGGAGAGACTTGGATATCGGAATATGCAACTAGGGGTCCTTGATATCGATGGAGGCGAGAACTCTCCCTGCCGCATGGAACCGTTGACGGATCGCAGGGATTCCATCCGAAAATGCCGGACTTGGACAAACCTGTTGAGATGTTTCAAATCCAAAACAGGACTGGAGGATCCGTCCTTCTTTGACAGAATAAACAGATTTGAATAGAATCCGTGGAACCGCTCGCTTCGAGGTACCGGAATGACGACTCCCGCCCGCTGTAGGGAGTCGATGGCCCGAAAGAAGGCTTCTTATTTTTCCGGCGTTCCAGGAGGAAGAGAAAGAAGGAACCTTCGGTGAGGACGAGTGTGAAACTCGATGCTGTATCCGAAAGACACCAAGTCTCGGACCCACTGATCGTCTGTAACAGCGAGCCAAGCAAGCCGAAAGCGGGAAAGTCAACCGCCCACTCGGGAAGTCTTCCGTAGGAGCCGAGTCAGGAAGAGGAGAACCTCTGCGATCCGGACTCCTTTGACTTAGACTGTCTGCTGCGGGGCTGCCAGCTGGAACCAGACTTACTGGGAGCCTGGGAACCCCTGTCTGCACGCGGGGCACGGGGCGACTGTGCAGGGCGGGAAACTGACCACCCGGACGAGTTCCGAAAGGAGCGGAACCTCGCCTGTTGACCCTTGGTGAATTTACGCTTGGGCTTCTGCTGAGGAAGTGAGGTACTCTTACCTCCCGTAGCGTCTGAGATCAGCTTATCAAGCTTTTCTCCAAATAGACGCCTACCTAAATAAGGCATGCCAGTGAGCGACCTCTTAGAAGCTGAATCCGCCTTCCACTCCCGAAGCCAGAGAGCTCAGCGAATCGCGATGGCATTTGAAGCCACCGCCGCAGCAGTGCAATTAGCCGCATCAATAGAAGCGTGCACCAAGAATTCCCCTGCTACAGAAAAAGAGAATTTTGTTTACGTACCGTAAATTCTTTTTTCTTTAATCATCAATGGGAGACCCAGACAATGGGTTTAGGGCACTGCCCTCCGGAGGTCACACTAGGTACTACAAGTTTGTAGACACCGCCTCCTCCGCTTATAAACCCCTACCGCAGGGAACATCCTCAGTTTGGTCTACAAGCTGCGAGGAGGAAATAAACCACACCCGAAACATCGGGAAGAATGCCGTACACAAAACGGTTCAACAACCCGGCAAACACTGTCTCAACAGAGAACAGAGCAAATGCAAAACATGCAAAGGAACAACTGGGTGGGTGCTGGGTCTCCCATTGATGATTAAAGAAAAAAGAATTTACGGTACGTAAACAAAATTCTCTTTTTTCTGGTCATCATAATGGGAGACCCAGACAATGGGGATGTCCTAAAGCAATACCCCAGGGCGGGAAAAGTTCCTCAACAAGACGGATAACACATGGTTCCCTTTTAAAGGTGGGCAACCGCCGCCTGGAGAACCCGCCTGCCCAAACTTGCATCCGCAGAGGCATGGGCATGCACCATATAGTGCTTAGAGAAAGTGTGCAGGCTGGACCAAGTGGCCGCCTGACACACCTGTAGAGCAGACGCTCGATGTCGCAATGCCCAGGAGGCACCTACGGCTCTGGTAGAGTGAGCCTTCAATCCCACCGGGAGAGGCAAACCAGAAGTCCGGTAAGCCTCCTGGATGGATGCCTTAATCCATCTGGCCAATGTCGATTTCGACGCCGCAGACCCCTTACAGCGACCTGTCGTAAGAACAAATAAGGAATCCGAACTCCTGAAGGAGGCGGTCCTAGACACATAAATGCGTATAGCTCTCACGAGATCCAGAGTATGGAGGTCGCGTTCAACCTGATGAACGGGAGCGGGGCAAAATGATGGGAGAACAATCTCCTTGTTCAGGTGGAAAGTTGAAACCACCTTCGGCAAGAATTCTGGCCGTGGACGCAACACCACCTTGTCTTGGTGAACCACCAGAAAGGGTGACTTGCACGATAGTGCAGCCAATTCTGAGACCCTCCTCAGAGACGTAATCGCCACCAGAAAGGCCACTTTCTGGGATAGACGAGATAGAGAAACCTCCCTCAGAGGCTCAAACGGCGGTTTCTGCAATGCCGCCAGGACCATGTTAAGGTCCCAAGGGTCTAGAGGTCTCTTGTAGGGCGGAACCATCCGTGACACCCCCTGCAGAAATTGACAGACCTTCGGGAGGAGCGCCAATCGCCTGTCAAACAGCACAGAAAGTGCTGATACTTGACCCTTCAAAGAGCCAAGGGATAATCCCAATTCCAAACCCGACTGTAGGAAAGCCAACAACGTCGGGATGGACAAGGGCCACGGAGACCGTCCGCCAGAGGCACACCAAGTAAAAAAGATTTTCCACGTTCTGTGGTACATCTTCCTGGAAACTGGCTTCCTAGCCCGATTCATAGTGGCAACCACCGTAGGGGAGAAACCCCTGGATGTCAGCAGCCAGGCCTCAAGAGCCATGCAGTCAATCTGAGGGCCCTGGAATTGAGGTGGAAGAATGGGCCTTGCGCGAGTAAATCTGCGCGTTCTGGAAGAGCCCACCTGTGTCCGCCTGACAGTTGCCACAGGTCCAGATACCAGGACCTCCTGGGCCAGTCTGGAGCCACTAGAATGGCTACGCTGCACTCCGACCTGATTTTCCACAGCACCCTGGGAATCAGAGCCAGAGGCGGGAACACATACGGTAGATGGAATCTGGACCAAGTCAAGATCAGGGCGTCCGCTCCCAGAGACTGGGGGTCCCATGACCTCGCCATGTATTGCGGAACCTGATGATTCAGCCGTGAGGCCATCAGATCCACGTCCGGAGTGCCCCATCTGCTGCAGATGTCCTGGAAGACGTCTGGATGAAGAGACCACTCTCCGGCGTCCATCCCCTGCCGGCTCAGATAGTCGGCCTCCCAGTTTTCGACCCCTGGGATGTGAACTGCGGAGATCAGGCAGTTGTTGTCCTCCGTCCAGGCCAGGATGCGGTGGACTTCGGCCAGAGCCTCTGCACTCCTGGTTCCTCCTTGATGATTTATATAAGCGACGGCCGTCGCATTGTCGGACTGAACCCGAATGGGTTGTCCCGAGAGGAATCTCTGAAAAGCCAGGAGTGCCAGATAGATCGCCTTGATCTCCAGTACGTTGATCTGCAACGCCGACTCCGACTGAGTCCAGAGGCCTTGGGCCCTGTGGTGCAAGAACACCGCCCCCCAGCCCTTCAGACTGGCGTCGGTGGTCACCACTAACCATGACGGTTTGATGAAGGACCGGCCCCGAGACAAGTGATGTGGCTGTAGCCACCACTGCAGGGAATCCCTGGTCGGTAGGGAAAGGGTCACCAGCCGATTCAGAGAGATCGTCCTCTTGTCCCACCTGCGGAGAATCTCCAGCTGAAGAGTACGGAGGCGAAATTGTGCGAATGGCACCGCCTCTATTGCTGCCACCATGCGCCCCACCAGCTTCATCAACACCCGTAGGGATGATTGTGGTGACAGGAGGACTGCTTGTACTCCTGATTGGATCGCCATCTGTTTGACTCGTGGCAGAGACACCAGGGCTGAGGCTGTGTTGAAGTCCATGCCCAGATATGTCAAAGACTGGGTCGGAACTAGCGTTGACTTCTGAATATTGAGGAGCCAACCGAACTGTTCCAGAGACCGCATGGTCACATCCAGGCTCTCTTGACAGAGGTGTTCTGATGGCGCCCTGACCAGCAGGTCGTCTAAATAGGGAATGACGGCATGTCCCTGCATGTGCAGGAGAGCCATCATGGAGGCCATCACTTTTGTGAACACCCGCGGTGCCGAGGCCAACCCGAACGGCAGCGCCACAAACTGGAAATGTTCTTCCCCCACTGCGAATCTCAACCAGCGCTGATGAGCCGGTGCAATGGGCACGTGAAGGTAAGCGTCTCTGATATCTATGGACGCTAGGAAGTCCCCCTGTGACACAGCTGCGATCACGGAGCGCAGTGATTCCATACGGAACTTCCGAACCAACACGTGACGGTTGAACAACTTCAGGTCCAGTACTGGGCGGAAGGATCCGTCCTTCTTTGGGACGATAAAGAGGTTGGAGTAAAAACCCCTGAACCTCTCTCCGGAAGGCACCGGGATTACCACTCCGTCTCTGCGGAGACCCTCCAACACCTGGTAAAAAGCCTGAGCCTTTTCTGGTGACGGGACCGACCGATGGAATCGGGATATCGGCTTTGACGTCAGCTCTATCCTGTAACCTCGCGAGATCACGTCTCGAACCCACTGATCTTGAACGTGAAGCAGCCACTTGTCCTGAAAGCGAGACAAGCAGCCCCCCACCTGTGGGGAGGCAGGATGAGAGAGCGAGTCATGTAGAGACGGGTTTGGGGGTGGCAGCTGCCGCCCCCGCCGGCTTCTTTGGACGACTCTTAGAGCGCCACTGGGAAGCGGGCTTTCCCCCTCGGTCCGTGCGAGCGGACGGTGCTGATGACTGCGAGCTGGAACAAAAGGACCACTGTTTTGGGTTCCTTTTAACGGTATAACCGTGGCTTAGGCTTATTCTGCGGTATCTTAGACTCAGCAGAATCCTTTATCAGCTTGTCCAGTTCGGTGCCAAAAAGCCTGTCACCAGCGAACGGAAGATTCTGCAAAATCTTCTTGGATGTGGCATCTGAGTCCCAAAGACGCAGCCACAACAACCTGCGGATCGCTATAGCATTGGCCGAAGCCACAGCTGAGCGAGTGGCAGTTTCCAGGGTCGCCGTCCTGGCGTAGTCCGCATAGGCCCTTGCCCTTTCGGTAAGTGCTAGGACCTCTGGACTGGATCTTGCCATGTCAGTGATACCGTCCAAGCAGGTAGTAATCGCTTGTAAGGTCCAGACCGTGGCAAAATTAGGGGCAAATGAAGACCCCACAGCCTCATAGGAAGACTTGGCGAGCTGCTCGACCTGTCTATCCGTCGCATCCTTCAGCGAGGAGCTATCAGAGGCAGAGAAAAGGGAGCGTGCAGCAATCCTGGTCATGGAAGCGTCCACCTTCGGGGACTGCGACCACTCCTGAAGCACCTCCTGGGGGAAGGGGAAGCGATTGTCCTTGGTTTTACGGACATAACGCCGCCCAGGATGTAACCTGGGAGCTCTAACCACCCTTCCAAAATTAGTGTGGTCCATGAAGGAGCCACTTGGTCTAGCCTCAGGCCGCAGCCATTGATAGACCTCCTTCGGGTGCACCGTCACCTCCTCAGGGGGTGTCACGAGACGTAAAGTCTCGTTGATAGAGGACACCAGATCCTCCACCCCGTCTGGTGGTTCAGATACGGACACAGACCCGAAATTTGAACCCCCATCATCGTCCTCACCATCAGAGGAACGCTCCTCCTCAGAGGGAGCCTGGAGCTCGGGTGACTCCTCACGACGAGCCCGCTTAAGGGGTCTCACAGCAGAAGAGGGAGACGCCCGGGGGTAACTGGACGGAGTAGCTGGGCTATCCAGCCTCCTATTAAGTGCCTCCAGGGATTGTGACATGGAGGACAGCTGAGACAACAGATTTTCATTGATCTTATTCTGAGTCTCCCATGGCCCTGAGATCACCTGAACCTCAGGGTATAGCACCGGAGCTGCTGACTCAACAGTGCCAGCCCGGGCCTCTGGGCGTCCGCAGTTATTGCAGGACCCCTCCACCAGTGTTCCATTGCATGTAGCACAGGTAATGGTGGTCTCTGCCGCCCTAGCAGCACGCTTCCCGGCTGAGGACATCGCCACAGTAGGGGAAGATAAGCCAAAATGCAGTACAACAAAACCGGGAGTCCCGGTGGCTTACCGACCGCAGTAAAGCGGTATGAGGAAGCGGTGTGAGTGCGTGACCTCCGCGACGGTTTTCCGGTCTCCCCTCTTGGAGTGCAGGCGCACGCTGCATACAAATCCCAACCGGAAGTGAGGGTAAAGATGGCCGCCGACAGTGAAACTGTGGGCGGCGCCGAAGACACGCGGGAAACACACACACACGCCCATCGGTGACGTCACCGCACGGGCTGCTTCCTATCCTCCAAGCAGCCTCAGCATGAGGGAGCCGGAGCCCGCAGCGCGGGAAAAAGTGTAACAAGTTATACACAGACTGCATGTACATACAAACATCCGCAGCCCACGGCCTCAGCCCCTGTGACACACAGGTCGGTCAGCCAGGGTGACCCCAGCACAGGGTACACCCGCAGCACCGCGGACCCGAGGGTAACGCGCGGTCTGAGTGTCAGGCCACATAAAGTGACAGACACTACCCCCAGGCACACAGGAGACACAGAGTGCCTCAGTGCCGGTCCGGTCTGTAAGCACCATCTAGGGAGGCCTCGGACGGGGGTGCAGCACCAGTCCGGAGTGTAAGCACCATTTAGGGAGGCCTCGGACTGGGCTGGCTCCAGTCCGGTCTGTAAGCACCATTTAGGGAGGCCTCGGACGGAGCGGAGCTGTGCAAGGCTCCCATCTCCCACTCTCCAGAGCCCCCCAGAGAGGGATGGAAAGGAGCGCAACAGCGTACCGGGAGAACACAAAGTGTCCAGGCCCTAGGCCCTCCGGTACCTCCACCTGCGTGTTCCACAAGGGTGAGCGGGGAGGCTGTCGCAGGTCCCGACTGGAACCATTTTACCTTGTCTTCAGACGCCATCACGTAAGCTGTGAGAATGCAGTGAAGTGCAAGCAAAGCGTGATCCTCCGAGCACACTAAGTTTAAAACTGAGGATGTTCCCTGCGGTAGGGGTTTATAAGCGGAGGAGGCGGTGTCTACAAACTTGTAGTACCTAGTGTGACCTCCGGAGGGCAGTGCCCTAAACCCCATTGTCTGGGTCTCCCATTATGATGACCAGAAAATCTGAGCCGCCATATCCACCAACTCTGGATCCGCACCCCTGTGATGTAAAGCGGAATGTAAATCACCCGCCCAGGTCACAATGGCCATAGCCACCCACATGGAGGCGAAGGAGGGTGACAGAGAAAGATCCTGACGCCTCGAACACCGATCTGGACAATTGTTCCAGCTGACGGTCAGTGGAGTCCTTGAAAGACGCACTATCAGGAAGAGAAAGAAGGGTCCTAGATGCCAGACGAGACACCGGAGGATCCACCTGCAGGGAATCCGATCAAGCTTGTGCCACTGCTGGCAAAAAAGGGTAATGAGGCTCAATCGCCTTACAATTACCAAACCGTTTATCCAGTTGGGGCAAATGTTTCTGTAGAACTTCCTGAATCTCAGGTTGAACAGAGAACAGAGAAAGAGATCACGTGGTCAGAGGAGGCGACCAGAGCCGAGTCAGCCACTGACAAGGCTTGATTAACGGCCGACACCAGGTCATCCACCATGGCAAGGGTATCAAAGGACGCGGACTCGAGTGAATCACCCAGATCCGCCTCCACATCCGAATCAGACGAGCGTGATTCACGGGACCTACTCCGTGCAGGAAAAGCTTGGAATCCCTGAGACGGGACCGTGGGAGACCCCCTGCAGAGTCTCTTCCTACCAGAAGTATAGGAGGAAGGAGGAGCACAAGAGCGCGTCTGCACCTGACCGGAACAGTCGGCCGGAGAACCCGGCTGGTCCGATGTGCTGGACAAAGGACGGGCTTGCACAACCCGGATCAGCGTCTCAGAGAGTAGCTCTATGGATTGGTTTACAGACTGCGACAATGCAACCGCCCATTCCGGCGGAGAAGTGACGCTAGCGGGCACATCCTCACAAGTGGGCGCCTGCTCGGAGACAGGGGCACCGGGTTGGGAGGAATTAGAGGCACAGGCCTGGCAGAGCGGGGTAGAACAACCGCAGGGCAGTGCAGCCTTGCACGCAGTGCAAAGGCATAGTACACATTAAAGGCCCTTGGTGTTCTCTTGCCCTTCTTGTCTGACATCATCCCTGCTATACACAGAGGTATACACTGCTGAGAGACAACAGACAGACAATGCTGCAGCAGAATTATTATTATTATTTATTTATATAGCGCCATTAGGTTCCATGGCGCTTTACATGAGGATGAGGGAGACAAGAACAAGTACACTAAATCTAAGCGATCAGGACGTACAGGTACAGGAGGGGCAGGGACCCTGTCCACGAGGGCTCACAGTCTATGAGGGGTGGGTTAGGATACAGTAGGATGGATGAACCTATTCACTGCTGAGCACACAATATACAGCCTAGAGCTACAGCAGGATATAAACCACTGCTGACACTGTCACCTGGAAGCGCAGCCCAGAATCCTGTCTTCCCCTGCAGAGCTCCGACCGTGCTGTAGTGAAGTCCCTCTCTGAAGATGGCGCCTGAAAACTGCCTGGGAAACGCGAGGCCACATCCCTAGTGATGCCCAGAGCAGACCCGCGCAATTATCACTATGGGCAGGGAAACAAGTTACAGGCCCGAAGCCGGGGCCTAAATTAATACACCAAGCCGCCAGCAGAGAGGGGGCCGGCGCGCAGCGCAGGAGACTGAGTGCGCTCAGGAGAGCATAGGGGGACACCGGATGACAGCGCAGCTCCTACCTGATGACGGCTCCCCACCCTGGAACCCACAAGGGTCAGAGGAACAGACCTCCATCCCAGCGCAGCTCCATCTTCTGTGCTGCTGTGGCCAGAGGCCCACCTGCCACCCAGATTCCCAACTGTGGGGTCTGGGGAGGGATGCTGCAGCAGTCTGAATGAAACTCGATGAGAGATACAAACAGTGTCTTGCCTCCTAAGACACTAAGCAAAAAACTGACTGAACTGTGCCAGTCAGGGGGTTATATACTGCTGGGAGGAGCCACTGTGCTTCTTTATCATTTGCTTAGCGTCGCCTCCTAGTGGCAGAATAGGAAAACCCATCGTCCTGTGTCCCCCAATGAGGCGAAGGAGAAAATGAAGTACTGTATTTTTTGCTTTATAAGACACCCCCCCCCCCCACACACACATTTGGTGAAGGAAAAGAGAAAAAAAAATAATTTTTAATGTTAAATGGGGTCTGTCTTATAATGCCGGTGTTAAGTCTTACAATCAGTATAAATGTTCCTCATCCGTGTACATACAGGGTGGTCCAAAAGTAGGTGGACAGTGAGTGTAATAAGGTTATGAAGGGGAGGATTTATCAAACATGGTGTAAAGTGAAACTGGCTCAGTTGCCCTTAGCAACCAATCAGATTCCACTTTTCATTCCTCACAGACTCTTTGGTAAATAAAAGGTGGAATCGGATTGGATTGATTGCTAAGGGCAACTGAGCCAGTTTCACAGATAGATCTCCCACAAATCTATTTTCTTTTCAGATACTTCAGATAACCCATAATGGCAATTTACATATAAATCAAAATAAATATTTTCTGTCCACCTACTTTTGGACCACACTGTATATCCCCCATCCTGATACATATATCCCCCCATCCTGGTACAGGGCCCCCAGTGATTGTACATAGCCTCAAGTGATGATACATAGCCCCCCATCCTGGATATGGCCCCCAGTGATGATACATAGCCCCCAGTGATGGTATTTATACCCCAGTGACGGTACATAGCCCCCCGCATCCTGGATATGGCCCCCAGTGATGGTACATAGTCCCCTAATCCTGGATATAACCTCCAGTGATGATACATAGCCCCCAGTGAGGGTACATAGTCCCCTAATCCTGGATATGGCCCCCAATGATGATACATAGCCCCCAGTGATGGTATATATACCCCAGTGATGGTACATAGCCCCTCATCCTGGATATGGCCCCCAGTGACGGTACATAGCCCCCAGTGATGGTACATAGCCCCCTATCCTGGATATGGCCTCCAGTGATGATACATAGCCCCCTATCCTGGATATGGCCTCCAGTGATGGTACATAGTCCCCTAATCCTGGATATGGCCTCCAGTGATGATACATAGCCCCCTATCCTGGATATGGCCTACAGTGATGGTACATAGTCCCCTAATCCTGGATATGGCCTCCAGTGATGGTACATAGTCCCCTAATCCTGGATATGGCCTCCAGTGATGATACATAGCCCCCTATCCTGGATATGGCCTACAGTGATGGTACATAGTCCCCTAATCCTGGATATGGCCTCCAGTGATGATACATAGCCCCCATCCTGGATATGGCCTCCAGTGATGGTATATAGCCCCCTCATCCTGGATATGGCCCCCAGTGATGGTACATAGCTCCCCATGCCACTCCAACTCAAATTTATAAATTTAAGTACCGTATATACTCGTGTATAAGCCGACCCGTGTATAAGCCGACCACCCTACTTTTACCCCCAAAACCTGGGAAAACCTATTGACTCGTGTATAAGCCGAGGGTGGACCCCAGCACAGGTATACAGCCCCCAGCAGTGTGGTATACAGGCCCTCCAATGGTAGTATACAGCAGCCTCCCCAGTGGCATATACAGCCCCCAGTAGTATATACAGCAACCCCAGTGGTATACAGCAGCCTCCCCAGTGGTATATACAGACCCCACCAGAATATACAGCAGCCCCAATGGTATATACAACAGCCCCAGTGGTATATACAGCAGCCCCAGTGGTTTACAGGCCCCAGCAGTATATACAGCAGCCCTGGGGGTATACAGCAGCCCCCAGGGGGTACCCAGCAGCCCCCAGGGGGTACCCAGCAGCCCCCAGGGGGTATCCAGCAGCCCCCAGGGGGTATCCAGCAGCCCCCAGGGGGTATCCAGCAGCCCCCAGGGGGTATCCAGCAGCCCCCAAATGCTGGCACTCACCCCCCCTCCTTGTAAGGGCCCCATTCCCTGCTGCTTATCTTACCATCCTGGTCTTCTGCTCAGCGCCGCTCCTCGGTGCTCCGTTCTTCATGCACCGTCCTCGCTGGCTGCATCCGGGATCTCCGGCCGTCGCACGATGATGTCATATGCCTGCGACGGCCGGGGATCCCGGATGTAGCTGGACGGGAGGATGAAGAACGGAGCACCGAGGAGCAGCGCTGAGCAGAAGACCAGGATGGTAAGATACGCAGCGGGGGGGGCCCTTACAAGGGGGGCGAGTGCCAGCATTTGGGGGCCATTTATTTAGTTATGCACTGCTTCCCCCTGCCGCTGATTGACAGGGGGAAGCAGTGCATATATAATGAGCGGCCCCACGTGACGGGGCCGCTCATACAGCAGCCTCCCCCCGCCTCCTCCAGCCTCCACAGCCCCCACCAACCGTATTGACTCGTGTATAAGCCGAGGGGGAGACTTTTCAGCCCAAATTTTGGGCTGAAAAACTCGGCTTATACACGAGTATATACGGTGCATGCTAAAAAGTCAGTCTTTTGACATGTGAGTAGTGGACGTTCAATGCAGAAACCCATACTGATTATTGAGAAAAGGGGCATAAGGACTGTACATCTTTGGAAAGCAAATGTAACATTTTGTAAGCTCAAACTATTTACGAGCAAAGACATAGCTAACTCAGTGTACCAATGCAGAACCGATCTTCATTTCTCTTTAATTTAGACATTTAGAAAAAACACAAAATCATTAAGATAAAGACCTTGCTATGTCAAGCACTTTCTTCAGGACAGAGGATAATTTTGCTGCCTAGAAAATGCAAGGAAATAACATAAACGTTAAATCAAATGGCAAAAGAGAGGGGGAAGAACAAAATACACAAGTAGAATAAAATAGAAGACCGTTTCTGTAGGTTACATCTACACTACTCACAAAAGTTAGGGATAATTGTATTTGGGGTGAAATTTCAGGATGATCCTAAAATGCACTCTGACCTCTTCAGGTGAACTTATTGTGATCTTCTCTACACTTTTGATTGCACATGTCCAACTGTTCAATGCTTTTACACAACTTGTTGTTCTCTAGCAAGAAGCTTAATGGCAAAATTCACAACCGTTGTTAGATCCATGAATCACCCAATACATTTTTTGGTTCAATTTGGTATTTTATCAGACCTCATCATGCTATTCACATTTTGACATCATGAGACCAAGACGACGCCTAACAATTAACAGATCCAAGATGATCATTATCATTAGGTGTGAGGCTTCAAGCCAGATGTTCTCAGACGTAAGTGGCCACTGAGCTTAATCACAGAGTTTCATCAGCAGGTTGCTACAAAGATACAGAGACTGGGAAAGTCACCCAAAGGCATATAAAAGTGCTTTGTCCCAGCCAAGTCAATGCATTTCACGATTTGGCATTCACACGCTGCGTTTTTTTTTATGGATCCACTTTTGGGCTCGATAGCGGATCCGTAAGAAGAATTTACATATCAAGTCTTTGACGTTTTTTGCCTGCGCTATTTACCCACCTCACCACGCTCCCCCTGTGATCTCCCCTAATACCGAGGCCACAGCACCTGCGGGAGGACCTGGGACTGTACCATGTGACTGTGACATCACCCGGTTACATGACCAGGCCGAAGGGTCCTACAGGCAGCAACACTGCAGCTACTGGGGATAAGAGTACATCGCTGGAGATCACCGGGGGAGTGCGGCGAGGTGAGTGAATAGCGCAGCAGAATAATGCAGCAGTATTCACACACAGAAGGCTATGCTTTGTGAGGATCCGTTCTTGGTGCAGTTTCTGCACCAAAAACGCACCCTCACAAAACGCAGCAATAACAATGTGTGTTAATGTAAGCCTAAGTGTTAGCACATTAGAAAACATTTACATCAATGTGGTCGGCATTCTGAAAAACCTGCACCCGTGAACGCACAAAAAATGCAACATGCAGCGTTCGGAGTGCGCTGGGAGGGACAGGTGAGCAAGCGTTTGGCTGCGTTCGGTGCGCGGCGCTTCCAAACGCAAGTGTGAAACCAGCCTAATTCCACCTTCATGGGCAACAATGCTCCAGCTTATCGAAGCTGCAATATTAGAGACCAGCTGCTGGACACTGGGGTACATCAAATGGACTGGTCTGCACTTTCTCTAGAACTGAATCCCATAAAAAAAAAAAAACTTTCGGATCAGTTGTATCCCTGTGGAGAGGCTCGTAACTCTGAACTCCCTAGAACCTCAGTGACTTGAGGGCTGCCCTTCAAGAAGACTGGGATGTCATACCTCAGCAGACAATAACTCAATTTCAGAAGAGCATGAGACGTCATTGTCAAACTGTAATTGATGCTCGAGGCCACATGACAAGTTATTGAGACATTGACACTTTTTGTTGGTGTATACCCACCACTGTTGTTGGCTTTTGTTTCAATAAATTGCTTCAGATGAGAAATGACCATTGTATAATTCTACTAAAATGCCTTACTTTCATGATGTCGGCACAGGGTAACGAAATTGGGTATGACCTATGCTCTGTATTATATCCAAATACAATTTTAGGTCAGTCCATGCAGATCACAGATGATTATGTAAACATATTTCAGAGACACCACAGACTCCTTTTCCTCAGGACAAATCATATGGTATTGTGAATAATACAGCAGGGGTTACACCCAATTTTGTTACCCTGTATTGACACCTTTCCACTAAGTCTGCAGCAGCTGTCATACGCATATATAGTGGTTGTGTCTCTCAAAAACACCAAAGGTGAGCTTCTCCTGCACTAATACGGCATTTCTGTATAAAAGATAAGACCCCATTTGTGCTTTTTCTCTCTACAGATTTAGTTGTTACTTTTATGATAAAATAGCATTGTAGTGTGAACGTTTTACATTTTACATAAATTTCATCTGAAAGCCAACTATTCCCAAACTTTTGAAAGTTATGAGCATGAGGATAAATGCAGGGACAGAGGTTAAACCCTTCAACCCCCGGCGATTTTCCGTTTTTCATTTTTCCCTCCCCTTGTTCCAAAAAGCCATAATTGTTTTACTTTTCCATCAATATAGACATATGAGGGATTGTTTTTGCAGGACAAGTTGTACTTTCAGATGCAATCATTTATTTTACCATATAGAGTACAGGAAAATGGGGAAAAAAAAAACAAGTGGGGTGAAATTGCAAAAAAAAGTGCAATTACACATTTGTTTTTTGGGGTTTTAATTCAATTTAGTTCACTATATTGTAAAACTGATAAGACGGTGTGATGCCTCAGGTCGGTACGAGTTTGTAAATATTTGTAAACTTTTACTCTTATCTTAGTGGTGAAAAAAAATTCTAAAGTTTAAAAAATAAATAAATAAATAATTGCACTTGCGTCGCCATGTCCTGCAACCCATTGGGTCCTCATTTTTTGGGATCTGGGGCTGTGATGGCTTATTTTTTGCGGCTTGAGCTGATGTTTCTAATGATAGAAGTGCTGTTTTGATCGCCCCTTATTGCATTTTATTAGAATGTTGCAGTGATCAATATAACAATTTTGGCGTTTCGACTTAGGCTACGCGGTTTTAGTTCTGATTTTTTATATTTTGATAGATCAGGCATTTCTGAATGCGGCGATGACAAATATGTGTATTTTTTTAATACTTTTATTTTGAATGGCGCAAAAGGAGGGCGATTTGAACTTGTGTTTTTTAATTCATATTTTTAAAAACCTTTCTTTTAATTTTCTCTGTGTTTTACACTGCCCCATAGGGTGCCACAGTGCTGCACTGTCCGATCGATTGTGCTATGTCCCGATGAGCTGTCGCACTTCGGAACATAGAACAAATGATCACTTCTTGTGGATGCTGGCGCTTGCCAGCCATCCGCAGGAAGCTCTGATAACATGCGAGGTCACCGCAGGATCCCGGGCTATCCAGGCAACATGTGAAGATTCCGTGATCTTATCGCTGGATTTCCAATCATGGTGGGGCACGGCGCAATCCCCGCTGCGGCACTTTGGATCACGCAGTCAGTGATTGACAGCCCGATCTAAAGGGATCTGCGATCCAATCGGCGCTGTTAGCCCCACATCTCAGCTGATGAGATTAGCTGAGAAGTCGGGGGAATGATGTGAGCTCACATCAAAGGAAAGGACACAACCTATGATGAACTCATACGTCAAAGGTCGTGAAGGGGTTAAGTGACATTAAGGAATAAAAGATAATATTACACATATGAAAAGTGAGCAGGGAAGAGCACAATGTTCCATGTAGAGGAGAGTAGGAAAGAGCATAATATTCTATGTAGAGGAGAGTAGGGAAGAGCACAATGTTCCATGTAGAGGAGAGTAGGAAAGACCATAATAAAGAGAATTTTGTTTACGTACCGTAAATTCTTTTTTCTTTAATCATCAATGGGAGACCCAGACAATGGGGTTTAGGGCTCCGCCCTCCGGAGGTCACACTAGGTACTACAAGTTTGTAGACACCGCCTCCTCCGCTTATAAACCCCCACCGTAGGAAACATCCTCAGTTTAGTCCATAAGCTGCGAGGAGAAAAATGAACCACACCCGAAACATCGGGAAGAATACCGTGCACAGACGGTTTGAACAACCCGGGAAAAACACTGTCTCAACAGAGAACAGATCAAATGCAAACATGCAACGGAACAACTGGGTGGGTGCTGGGTCTCCCATTGATGATTAAAGAAAAAAGAATTTACGGTACGTAAACAAAATTCTCTTTTTTCTGGTCATCATAATGGGAGACCCAGACAATGGGGATGTCCTAAAGCAATACCCCAGGGCGGGAAGAGTTCCTCAACAAGACGGATAATACACGGTCCCCCTTAAAGGTGGGCAACCGCCGCCTGGAGGACCCGCCTGCCCAAACTTGCGTCCGCAGAGGCATGGGCATGCACCATATAGTGCTTTGAGAAAGTGTGCAGGCTGGACCAGGTGGCCGCCTGACACACCTGTAGAGCAGATGCTCGATGTCGCAAGGCCCATGAGGCACCTACAGCTCTAGTAGAGTGTGCCTTCAAACCCACCGGGAGAGGCAAACCAGAAGACCGGTATGCCTCCTGAATGGGAGCCTTGATCCATCTGGCCAAGGTCGACTTCGAAGCCGCGGACCCCTTACAGCGACCCATCGTGAGGACAAATAAAGAATCCGAACTCCTAAAGGAGGCGGTCCTGGACACATAAATGCGTACAGCTCTCACGAGATCCAAAGTATGGAGGTCGCGCTCAACCTGATGAACGGGAGCGGGGCAAAATGATGGGAGAACAATCTCCTGGTTTAAGTGGAAAGTTGAAACCACCTTCGGCAAGAATTCAGGCCGCGGGCGCAACACCACCTTGTCTTGGTGAACCACCAGAAAGGGTGACTTGCACGAAAGTGCAGCCAATTCTGAGACCCTTCTCAGAGACGTAATTGCCACCAGAAAAACCACCTTCTGGGACAGACGAGAGAGAGAGATGTCTCTCAGTGGCTCAAACGGCGGTTTCTGCAGTGCCGCCAGGACCATGTTGAGGTCCCAAGGGTCCAGAGGTCGTCTGTAAGGCGGAACCACCCGAGACACCCCCTGCAGAAATTGACGAACCTTCGGTAGGAGCGCCAAGCGCCTGTCAAACAGCACTGAAAGTGCTGATACTTGACCTTTCAGAGAGCCAAGGGATAATCCCAACTCCAAACCCGACTGTAGGAAGGCCAACAATGTCGGGATGGACAGGGGCCACGGTGAGCGTCCACCAGAGGCACACCAGGAGAAAAAGATTTTCCACGTTCTGTGGTATATCTTCCTGGAGACAGGTTTCCTTGCCCGATTCATCGTGGCAACCACCGTAGGAGAGAAGCCCCTGGATGTCAGCAGCCAGGCCTCAAGAGCCATGCAGTCAATCTGAAGGCCCTGGAATTGAGGTGGAAGAATGGCCCTTGCGCGAGTAGATCTGCGCGTTCTGGAAGAGCCCACCGGTGTCCGCCTGACAGTTGCCAGAGGTCCGGGTACCAGGACCTCCGGGGCCAATCTGGAGCCACTAGAATGGCTACTCTGCATTCTGTCCTGATTTTCCACAGAACCCTGGGAATCAGAGCGAGAGGCGGGAACACATATGGCAGCTGGAAGCTGGACCAACTCAGGATCAGGGCATCCGCCCCCAGAGACTGAGGATCCCACGATCGTGCCATGTATTGGGGTACCTGATGATTCAGCCGTGAGGCCATCAGATCCACGTCCGGAGTGCCCCATTTGCTGCAGATGTCCCGGAAGACGTCTGGATGCAGGGACCACTCTCCGGCGTCCATCCCCTGTCGGCTCAGGTAGTCGGCCTCCCAGTTCTCGACCCCTGGGATGTGAACTGCGGAGATCAGGCAGCCGTTTTCCTCCACCCAGGCTAGAATGCGGTGGACTTCGGCGAGGGCCTGAGCACTTCTGGTCCCTCCCTGATGATTTATGTAGGCGACGGCCGTCGCGTTGTCGGACTGAACCCGAATGGGTTGTCCTGACAGAAATTTCTGAAACGCCAGGAGCGCCAGATAGACCGCCTTGATCTCCAGCACGTTGATCTGTAATGCCGACTCCGCCTGGGTCCAGAGACCTTGAGCCCTGTGGTGTAAGAACACCGCGCCCCAGCCCTTCAGACTGGCGTCGGTGGTCACCACTAACCATGACGGTTTTAGAAAGGACCGGCCCCGTGACAGATGATGTGGCTGGAGCCACCACTGTAGGGAGTCCCTGGTCGATTGTGACAGCGTCACCAGCCGATTCAGAGAAATCGTCCTTTTGTCCCATCGGCGAAGAATCTCCAACTGGAGAGGACGGAGGCGAAACTGTGCGAAAGGCACCGCCTCTATCGCCGCTACCATGCGTCCCACCAGCTTCATCAACACCCGTAGGGATGATTGTGGTGACAGGAGAACATTCTGCACTCCTGATTGGATCGCAAGCTGTTTGGCTTGAGGTAGGGACACCAGGGCTGAGTCCGTGTGGAAGTCCATGCCCAGATATGTCAAAGACTGGGTCGGAACCAGGGTCGACTTTGGAATGTTGAGAAGCCACCCGAACTGTTCCAGAGACTTCATGGTCACCTCCAGGCTCACCCGACAAAGGTCTTCCGATGGCGCCCTGACCAGCAGGTCGTCCAAATAGGGAATGACGGCGTGTCCCTGCACATGCAGGAGAGCCATCATTGAGGCCATCACCTTTGTGAACACTCGCGGTGCCGAGGCTAGCCCGAATGGCAGTGCCACAAATTGGAAGTGTTCTTCCCCCACTGCGAATCTCAACCAGCGCTGATGAGCTGGCGCAATGGGCACGTGAAGGTAAGCGTCTCGGATATCTATGGACGCCAGGAAGTCTCCCTGTGACACAGCCGCGATCACGGAGCGCAGGGATTCCATACGAAACTTCCGAACCAACACGTGGCGGTTGAACAACTTGAGGTCCAGAACCGGACGAAAGGAGCCGTCCTTCTTTGGGACAATAAAGAGGTTGGAGTAAAAACCCCTGAACCTCTCTCCCGTGGGTACTGGGACCACCACTCCGTCTCTGCGGAGTCCCTCCAACACCAGATGAAAAGCCTGAGCTTTGTCTAGGGAGGGAACAGACCGATGGAATCGGTGTGCTGGCTGTGACGTCAGCTCTATCCTGTAGCCTTTTGAGACTACGTCTCGGACCCACTGGTCTTGGATGTGGAGAAGCCATCTGTCCTGGAAAAGAGACAGGCGGCCCCCCACCTGTGGGGAGACAGGATGAAGGAGCGAGTCATGCCGAAGCGGGTTTAGGGGTGGCAGCTGCAGCCCCTGCCGGTTTCTTTTGGCGACTTTTGTTGCGCCACTGAGTGGAGGGCTTGCCCCCACGGTCCGTGCGAGCGGACGCCGCTGATGACTGCGAGCTGGGGCGAAAGGACCACTGTTTTGGGTTCCTTTTCACGGTATAACCGTGGCTTAGGCTTATTCTGCGGGATCTTAGACTCAGCAGAATCCTTTATCAGCTTGTCCAGCTCGGTGCCGAAGAGCCTGTCACCAGAGAACGGAAGATTTTGCAAAATCTTCTTAGACGTGGCATCTGAGTCCCAAAGACGCAGCCACAACAACCTGCGGATCGCTATAGCATTGGCCGAAGCCACAGCCGAGCGAGTGGCAGTTTCCAAAGTTGCCGTCCTGGCGTAATCCGCATAAGCCCTTGCCCTGTCGGAGAGTGCCAGGACCTCTGGGCTGGCCCTAGCTAGATCAGAGATACCATCCAAGCAGGAGGTAATCGCTTGTAGGGTCCAGACCGCGGCAAAATTAGGGGCAAATGAAGACCCCACAGCCTCATAGGAAGACTTGGCGAGTTGCTCGACCTGTCTATCAGTAGCATCCTTCAATGAGGAGCTATCAGAGGCAGAAAACAAGGAGCGTGCAGCAATCCTAGTCATGGAAGCGTCCACCTTAGGGGACTGTGACCATTCCAGAAGCACCTCCTGAGGAAAGGGAAAGCGAAGGTCCTTAGGTTTACGGACATAACGCCGCCCAGGATGTAACCTGGGTGCTCTAATCACCCTTCCAAAATTAGTGTGGTCCATAAAGGATCCACTTGGTCTCGCCTCCGGCCGCAGCCATTGATAGACCTCCTTGGGGTGAACAGTCACCTCCTCAGGAGGAGTGACCAGACGTAATGTCTCATTGATGGAGGACACCAGATCCTCCACCCCATCTGGAGGTTCAGAGACAGACCCGAGAGTAGAACCCCCATCATCTTCCTCACCATCAGAGGAACGCTCCTCCTCAGAGAGAGCTTGGAGCTCTGGAGAGGCCTCACGAGCTCGCTTAGGGGGTCTCACAGAAGAAGTAAGAGCCACCCGGGGGTAACTGGGAGGAGTAGCTGGGTTTTCCAGCCTCCTATGAAGTGCCTCCAGGGATTGCGACATGGAGGACATCTGGGACAGCAGAGATTCATTTATCTTATTCTGCGCTTCCCATGTCCCTGGGATCACCCGAACCTCAGGGTACAGACCCGCAGATTCTGATCCAACAGTAACTGTCCGGGTCTCTGGGCGTCCGCAATTATTGCAGGACCCCTCCACCAGTGAACCGTTGCATGTAGCGCAGGTAATGGTGCCATCTGCCGTCTTAGCAGCATGCTTCCTTACTGAGGACATCGCCACAGTAGGGGGAAATAAGCCAAGTTGTAACAAACAAACAAACCGGAGATCCCGGTGGCTTACCGACCGCAATAAGCGGTAGGAGGAAGCGGTGTTCGTGCGTGACCTCCGCGAGTTCCGGTCTCCCCTGGAAAGTGCAGACACACGCTGCAGCCAGATCCCAGCCGGGAAGAGAGGGAGAAGATGGCCGCCGACAGTAAAGTCATAGGCGTGGCCAGGAACACGCGGGAGAACACAAAACACGCCCATCGGTGATGTCACCGTAAGAGCTGCTTCCTCCTCCTCCAGCGCGGGAAAAGAGTGTGCAAAAATACACATACACACACAGACTGCATGCACAAAACAAACATCAGCAGTCTACAGCCTCAGCCCCTGTGACACACAGGGCGGTCAGCCAGAGTGACCCCAGCACAGGGTACACCGACAGAACCGCGGACCCGAGGGTAACCGCGCGGTCTGAGTGTCATGACACCAAGTGACAGACACTACCCCCAGGCACACAGGAGACACACCAGGTGCCTCAGTGCCGGTCCGGTCTGTAAGCACCTTTAGGGAGGCCTCGGACGGGGGTACAGCACCAGTCCGGAGTGTAAGCACCATTTAGGGAGGCCTCGGACTGGGCTGGCTCCGTCCGGTCTGTAAGCACCATTTAGGGA
>JARQOC010001872.1:0-33529 GCA_033576535.1 Allobates femoralis | reverse complement strand
CAGCCTTCTCACTTGTGTTTTATATTTTGTAGTTGGCTGTCGGCTGGCCTTTCAGTATTCTGCAAGAGGGCCTTTTGGCTTTCCCTTTTCCCTTTCATTTTTTTTGTGGCCCCTTAAAAGGATAAGGGATTGAACGCCCTCTTCGAGCCACTGAACTCCCTGAATGTACCCTGTGGGGAAAAGATGACATAGAGTGGGAGGACCCATGCCAGATCAGGGCGTGCCGCCGGACCCTAAGGATAGGACCCTGTAGGGAAGAGGGAAAAAAGAAAAGCCTACAGACCTGGTATTCCCCAGGCGGTCTCCACCCAAGTACAAAACCGGCCCCAACCCTACTTAGCTTCCGAGATCGACGGATCGGGCGTGTTCAGGGGGTAGGGCGTGGGCAGAGACGGCCTTCTCATTGCTGCTCTTATCTTTGTGTTGGTGTCGGCTGGCCTTTCCAGTATTCTGAAGGGGGTTTTTTTGTGATTCCTTTTCCTTCATTTTTTTTGCTGGCCACCTTAAAGGAAAAGGGATTGAACGCCCTCTTTGAGCCACTGAACTCCCTGAATGTCATTGTGGGGTAAAGTGACATGATGTAGGGGAGCCCATCCCTGATCAGGAGCAGTCCGAGGGGACTTTGGGTATACCCCTGCTGGAAAGACGGAAAAGCAAAAGCCTACAGCACGGGATTCCCAGGCGGTCTCCCACCCAATACAAACAGGCCCCCCCCCTCTTAGTTCCGAGATCGACGAAAATCGGGCGTGTTCAGGGGGGTATGGCGTAGGAAAGGGGGACAGCCTTCCCTTGTGTCTTATACTTTGTTTGGCTGTGGGGCCTTTCCCAGTATTCGCAAGGGGGCCTTTTTGTGCATTCCTTTCCTTACTTTTTGTGGCCCTTAAAAGGAAGGGTTGAAGCCCTCTTTGACCCACTAAAACCCCTGAATGTATTGCCGGTAAAGATGAATAGATGTAGGAGGGCCCATCCCAAATGATCGGGGAGCAGTCCCGCCCGGACCCATAGAGGATAGTGACCTGCTGGGAAAGAGGAAAAGCAAAAGCTACGCCCCGGGTTTTCCCCAGGCGGCTCCCCCCAAAGTACTAACCAGGCCCCCCCCCTTTAGTTTCCCGAGTCGCGAGTCGGGCGTGTTCAGGGTGGTATGGCGTAGGCAGAGCAGCCTTTCCTTGTGCTCTTATACTTTGTAGTCTGGCTGTGGTGGCCTTTTCCCGTATTCTGCAAGAGGCCTTTTGTGCTTTTCTTTCCTTTTTTTTTGTGGCCCCCCTTAAAAAGGAAAAGGGATTGAAGCCCCTTTGAGCCACTGAACCCCCTGAATGTCATCTGTCGGAAAAGATGCATAGTGTGGAGGACCCCCTCCCATGATCGGAGCAGTGCGCCCGGAGCATAGGGATAGTGACCCCTGTAGAGGAAAGACGGAAAAGAAAAGCCTACAGCCCCTGGTTTTCCCCGGGGGGTTCCCACCAAGTACAACGGGCCCAACCCAAATTAGCTTCCGAGATCAGGAAGTGGGCGTGTTCAGGGTGGTATGGCCGTAGGCAGAGACACCCTTTTCTCACTTGCTGCTCTTATACTTTGTAGTTGGCTGTCGGCTGGCCTTTCCAGTATTCTGCAAGAGGGCCTTTTGGGCATTCCTTTCCTTCACTTTTTTGCTGGCCACCTTAAAAGGATAAGGGATTGAACGCCCTTTCTGAGCATGAACTCCCTGAATGTCATCTGCCCGGTAAAGATGACATAGATGTAGGAGGAGCCATGCCACTGATCAGGAGCAGTGCCGCCCGGAGCCATAGAGGATAGTGACCCCTGCTAGGGGAAAAGACGGAAAAGAAAAAAGCCTACAGCACCTGGTATTCCCAGGCGGTCTCCCATCCAAGTACTAACCAGGCCCAACCTACTTAGCTTCCGAGATCAGACGAGATCGGGCTGTGTTCAGGGTGGTATGGCCGTAGGCAGAGACAGCCTTCTCACTTGTTTGCTCTTATATTTGTAGTCTGGCTGTCGGCTGGCCTTTCCAGTATTCTGCAAGAGGGCCTTTTGTGCATTCCTTTCCTTCACTTTTTTGCTGGCCACCTTAAAAGGATAAGGGATTGAACGCCCTCTTCGGGAGCCACTGAACTCCTGAATGTCATCTGTCCGGGTTAAAGATGACATAGATGTAGGAGGACCCCATCCCATGATCAGGAGCAGTCCCGACCGGAAGCCATAGGGATAGTGACCCCTGCTAGAGGAAAGACGGAAAAGAAAAAGCCTACAGAACGGTTTCCCCGGCGGTCTCCCATCCAAGTAAAACCCGGGCCCAACCCTCTTATTTCCCGAGATCGACGAGATTGGGCGTGTTCAGGGGGGTATGGCCGTAGGCAGAGGCAGCTTTCACTGCTGCTCTTATACTTTGTAGTTGGCTTTCGGCTGGCCTTTCAGTTTTCTGCAAAGGGCCTTTTGTGATTCCTTTTCCTTCACTTTTTTGGGGCCCACCTTAAAGGAAAAGGGATTAAACGCCTCTTTGACCCACTGAACTCCCTGAATGTCATTGTCCGGTAAGATGACTAGATGTAGGAGGACCCCATGCCATGATCAGGAGAGGGCGCCCCGGGGCCATAGAGGATAGTGCCCCCCTGCTAGAGGAAAGCGGAAAAGCAAAGCCTACGAGGGGTATCCCGGCGGTCTCCCACCCAAAGTATAACCGGGCCCAACCCTATTAGCTTCCGAGATCGACGAAAACGGGTGTTTCAGGGGGGTAGGCCGTGGGCAGAGCACCCTTTCATTTGCGCTCTTATATTTGTAGTTGGCTTCGGCTGGCCTTTTCCCCGTATTCTGAAGAGGGCCTTTTGGCTTTTCCTTTCCTTACTTTTTGCTGGCCCCCTTAAAGGATAAAAATAAACCCCTTGGGGGTGTTAATTTCCGTTCCGGTAAATTTTGTTTTGATTTTAAGAATTGCTGTTCGGGAAAACATGGACCAGCCCCATTTGAACCAGCAAAAAAGAAAAAGGGGTTCCATGTTTCACGCCCCACCAATTACAGGAAAATTTGTGAATAGAGGTTGCGGTTTTGGTTTTTGGGGTAGAAACTTCCGCGATTAGTGCTGGTTTCCTCCAGCCCCCAAGGGGCTGATTCTTTCCCCACTTTGTAAATTAAAGGTTAAGGGGGGGGCCCTTGCAAAAAAGATGCTCATTTGTAGGATAAATAGACGGGAAAAAAAAGCAAAAAAAAAAAGAAAAAAGCAGGGGCCGGAAAGGGGAAAAAAAAGCCATAGGGATAGGGGCCCCCGCTGGGGAAAGACGGAAAAGAAAAACCCTACAGACCTGGTATTCCAGGGGGTTTCCCCATCCAAGTACAAACCCGGGGGCCCCCCTCTTAGCTTCGAATCAGACGGATCGGGGTGTTCGGGGTGGGTTGGCCCGTGGGGAGAGACAGCCTTTCACTTGTGTCTTATTTTGTAGTCTGGTTTGGGGCGGGCCCTTTCCAGTATTCTGAAAGGGGGGTTTTTTGTGCTTCCTTTCTTCACTTTTTTCGGGCCCCCAAAAAAGGATAAGGGGATACCCCTTCGAGTGAAATCCCTAATTATTGCGGAAAATGCTTTTGTGGGGGGAAACCCATGCCACTGTCCATGCCACCAGCAAGGGTATGACCCTCCCCAAAGAAAGAGGGAAAAAGAAAACAAAAAGGGCCCTTTTACCGGGTTTTGGGATTCCAGAGGCTTTTCTCCCCCATCCAAGTATTTTTTAACAAGGGGCCCGGAAACCCCGGGGGGCCCAAAAAAGGGGCTTTCTAAAAAAGACGAAGAAAATGGTGGGCTGTTGGGGGGGGAAAAAAAGGGTTATGGGGGCAAAAAGGCACGAGGACCCGGGCCTTTTCCCCCTTTCCCCCCCCCCTTTGCCCTGCAATCCCTTTTGTTATTTCTGGCGGGCACCCCCCCCTTTTAACCCGGTTCGGCTGGCCTTTCCAGTTTTCTGAAAGAGGGCTTTTGTGCTTCCTTTCCTTCACTTTTTTGCTGGCCCCCTTAAAAGGATAAGGATTGAACGCCTTTCGACCCATGAACTCCTGAATGTATTGCCCGGTAAAGATAAATAGATGTAGGAGGAGCCCTCCCATGTAGGAGCGGCCGCCGGGCCATAGAGGATGTGCCCCCTGCTAGGGGAAAAGACGGAAAAGCAAAACCCCTAAGCCCCTGGTTTCCCAGGGGGTTTTCCCACCCAAAAGTACTAACCGGCCCAACCTATTATTTTCCGAGATCGACGAGATGGGGCGTGTTCAGGGTGGTAGGCCGTGGGCAGAGACACCCTTCTCACTTGCTGCTCTTTTACTTTTTTAGTCTGGCGTCGGCTGGCCTTTCATTTTCTGAAAGGGAGGGCCTTTTGTGCATTCCTTTCCTTCTTTTTTTGCGGGCCCCCTTTAAAAGGATAAGGGTTTGAACGCCCTCTTTGACCCACTAAACCCCCTGAATGTCATCTGCCCGGAAAAAGTGCTAGATTAGGAGGACCCCATGCCATGATCGGGAGCAGTCCCGCCCGGAGCATAGGGTAGTGCCCTGCTAGGGGAAAAGAGGGGAAAAGCAAAACAAAGCCCCTGGTTTTCCCCAGGCGGTTCCCATCCAAGTACTAACCCGGCCCCCCCTCTTAGCTTCGAATCGGACGAGACGGGCTGTTCAGGGGGGTAGGGCCGTAGGCAGAGACGCCTTTCACTTGTTCTCTTTATTTGTAGTCTGGCTGTGGGGGCCCTTTCCCAGTTTCTGAAAGAGGGCCCTTTTTGTGCTTCCCCTTTTTTCATTTTTTTTGCTGGCCCTTAAAAAGGAAAAGGGTTTGAACCCCCCTTTCTGAGCATAACTCCCTGAATGTATCTGTCCGGAAAAGATGACTAGATGTGGAGGGCCCTGCCTGTCGGAGCGTCCCGCCCGGGCCTAGAGGATAGTGCCCCCCTTGCTGGGGAAAGAGGAAAAGCAAAAGTCAGCCCCTGTTTCCCGGCGGTTCCCACCCAAAGTACAACCGGCCCCAACCCACTTAGTTCGAGATAGACGAGATCGGGCGTGTTCAGGGTGGTAGGGGCCTAGGCAGGACAGCCTTCTCACTTGTGTCTTATACTTTGTTTTGGGCTGTCGGTGGCCTTTCGTATTCGCAAGAGGGCCTTTTGTGCTTTCCCTTTCCTTCACTTTTTTGGGCCACCTTAAAAAGGATAAGGGTTGAAGCCCTTTTGAGCCACTGAACCCCCCAAATGTATCTGCCCGGTAAGAGGGCATAGATGTAGGAGGACCCCATGCCATATCGGAGCAGTGCCGACCGGAGCCATAGAGGATAGTGCCCCTGCTAGAGGAAAGACGGAAAAGAAAAAGCCTACAGCCCGGGGTTTTCCCCAGGCGGTCTCCCCCCAAGTATAACAGGCCCAACCTCTTGTTTCCCGGATCAGACAAAGTTTGGGGGTCAGGGTGGTAGGGCGTAGGCGAGGCAGTTCTCATTGCTCTCTTATATTTTTTTGTTGGCTTTCGGCGGGCCCTTTTCCAGTATTCTGAAGGGGCCTTTTGTGCATTCCTTTCCTTCATTTTTTGCTGGCCCACCTTAAAAAGGATAGGGATTAAACGCCCTCTTCTGACCCCCTAATCCTGAATGTCATTGTCCGGTAAAGATAAATTTGATGTAGGGGGGCCCCATCCCATGATCAGGAGCATTGCGCCCGGGGCCATAGGGGGGATAGTGCCCCCTGCTAGGGGAAAAGAGGGAAAAGCAAAAGCCTCAGCCCTGGTTTTCCCCAGGCGGTCCCCCATCCAAGACAAAACCAGGCCCAACCCTACTTAGTTCCGAGTCAGACGGTGGCGTGTTCGGGGGGGTATGGGTGGGCAGAGACACCCTTTTCCATTGTGCTTTATACTTTGTAGTCTGGTTCGGTTTGGCCTTTCCAGTTTTCTGAAGGGGGCCCTTTTGTGTTTTCCTTTTTTCCCCTTTTTTGCTGGCCCCTTAAAAAAAAAAGGATAAAGGGGGGAAATTTTAACGCCTTTCTTTTTTGAGCCCGGGAACTTCCCTTTGAACCCCCTGCAATTTCCTGTTCCGGCTTAAAAAGGTTTTGACAATTTTTTTAGGGGAGCCTGAAAACTGCCCCAGGGGGGGAAACATTTTTGCCAAAAAAAAAACCGGGGGCCAATTTAAAGGGGGTTTTAGGGAAAAACCCTGGTGGGAAAAGGGAAAGGAAAAAAACCCAAAAAGCAAAAACAAAGGCCCAAACCCCGGGTATTCCCAGGGGGTTTCCCCCTCAAGTAAACCAGGCCCACCCTTTAGTTTCCCGAATCAGACGAGTTTCGGGCGTGTTCAGGGTGGTATGGCCGTAGCAGGACAGCCTTCTACTTGCTGTTTATACTTTGTAGTTGGCTGTCGGGGGCTTTCCAGATTTGCAAGAGGGCCCTTTTGTGCTTCCCTTTCCTTCATTTTTTTGCTGGCCACCTTAAAAGGAAAAGGGGTTTGAACGCCCTTTCTGAGCCACTGAACCCCCTGAATGTTCTGCCCGGTAAAGATGAATAGATGTAGGAGGAGCCCATGCCATGATCAGGAGCAGTGCCGCCCGGAGCCTAGGGATATCCCCCCCTGCTAGAGGAAAGCGGAAAAAGCAAAACCCTCAGCACGGGATTCCCAGGGGTTCCCATCCAAGTAAAACCAGGCCAACCCTCTTAGCTTCGAACGGACGAGATCGGGCTGTTCAGGGGGTATGGCCTTTGGCGGCAGCCTTTCACTTGCTGTTTATACTTTGTAGTTGGCTGTCGGCGGGCCTTTTCCAGTATTCTGCAAAGGGCTTTTGTGCTTTCCCTTTTCCCTTTCATTTTTTGCTGGCCCCCTTAAAAAGGAAAAGGGGATTGAACGCCCTTTTTGAGCCACTAAAACTCCTGAATGTCATCTGTCCGGTAAAGATGACATAGATGTAGGAGGGGGCCATCCACTGATCAGGAGCGTGCCGACCGGAGCCCATAGAGGATAGTGCCCCGCTAGGGAAAAGGGAAAAAAGCAAAGCCTACAGCACCTGGTATTCCCAGGGGGTCCCCCACCCAAAGTACTAACCAGGCCCCAACCCTACTTGCTTCCGAGATCGCCGGATCGGGGTGTTCAGGGTGGTATGGCGTGGGGCAGAGACGCTTCTCACTTGCTGCTTTATACTTTGTAGTTGGCTGTCGGGGGGCTTTCCCAGTATTCTGCAAGAGGGCCTTTTGTGATTCCTTTTTCCTTATTTTTTTGCGGGCCCCCTTAAAAGGATAGGGGTTTTGAAGCCCTCTTCTGAGCCATGAACTCCTGAATGTCATTGTCCGGTAAAGTACATAGATGTAGGAGGAGCTCCCATATCGGAGCAGTCCCGCCCGGACCCAAGAGGTGTGCCCCCTGTGAGGAAAGAGGAAAAGCAAAAGCTACAGCACCTGGTTTCCCCAGGCGGTTTCCCCCATCCAATATAACCGGGCCCCCCCTTTAGCTTCGGATCAGAGAGATGGGGTGTTCCGGGTGGTATGGCCGTAGGGCAGAGCACCCTTTCTCACTGTGCTTTTATACTTTGTGTCTGGCTTGGTGGCCTTTCCGATTTGAAGAGGGCCTTTTGTGATTCCTTTCTACTTTTTTGCTGGCCACCTTAAAAAAGGAAAGGGGGATGAACGCCTCTTCGACCCACTAAAAACTCCTGAATGTATCTTCGGTAAAGTGACATGTGTAGGGGGGCCCCATGCCACTGATCAGAGCAGTCCCCGCCCGGAGCCATAGGGGGTTAGTGACCCCTGTAGAGGAAAGAGGAAAAAGCAAAAGCCAACAGACGGTTTTCCCAGGCGGTCTCCACCCAAGTACAACCCAGGCCCAACCACTTAGCTCCGGGATCGGACGAGATCGGGTGTCGGGTGGTATGGCCTAGGCAGAGACACCCTTCTATTTGTGCTCTTATAATTTGTAGTTGGCTTCGGCGGGCCCTTTTCCCAGTTTTTGCAAGGGGGCCTTTTGTGCTTCCCTTTTCCCTTCACTTTTTTGCTGGCCCTTAAAAAGGAAAATTGAACCCCCCACCCTGATCAAAATGTCAAAATAAAAAAATTTAATTAGGAACCCCTGCCATTAAAGGGCATTTGGGGGCCGGACCATGAGGATTGACCCCTTGTAAAAAGCAAAAAAAAAAGACAATTTTTCCCGGGTTCCCAACCAAAGAAAAGGCCAATATTTGCTTCAATCCGGAGGGGGTGATTTTATGGGTACAAGGTTTATTGGTTTTAACTTTGAGTTTGTGGTGGTTTCCAGCCAAAGGGTTTTGTGATTCCTTTTCATTTTTTGTATTAAAAGGTGGGGGGAAAACCCCCTTTCGCCCCGAATTGTGCATTTTGTGGTAAAGTGACAAGAGAAAACCCCATGCAACGGGCATGGAGGGGAGCCATAGAGGATGTGACCCCCTGTGGGAAAACGGAAAAGCAAAAGCCTACAGCCCCGGGGTTTTTCCCAGGCGGTCTCCCACCCAAGTACTAACCAGGCCACCCTTTAGCTTCGAATCAGAAGTTGGGCGTGTTCAGGGTGGTAGGGCCCGTAGGAGAGCCACCCTTCTCACTTGCGCTCTTTACTTTGTGTCTGGCTGTCGGCTGGCCTTTCAGTATTCTGCAAGAGGGCCTTTTGTGCTTCCTTTCCTTCATTTTTTGCGGGCCCCTTTTAAAAGGAAAAGGGGTTTGAAGCCCTCTTTGGCACTGAACCCCCTAAATGTATTGTCCGGTAAAGATGACATGATGTGGAGGGCCATGCCATGACGGGAGCAGTCCCGCCCGGACCCCAATAGAGGATAGTGACCCTGCTGGGGAAAGACGGAAAAGCAAAAGCTAAGCCGGGTATTCCAGGCGGTCACCCCCCCAAGTACAAACCCAGGCCCCAAAACCTTTTAGCTTCGAATCGACGGCGGGGTTTTCGGGGGGGTATGGCGTAGGCAGAGACAGCCTTCTCACTTGCTGCTTTTATATTTTGTGTCGGGGGCTGTCGGCTGGCCCTTTTTCCGTATTCTGCCCAAGGGGGTTTTGTGCATTCCTTTCCTTCATTTTTTGCTGGCCATTTTAAAAGGAAAGGGATTGAACCCCCCCCCTCTTTTCTGAGCCATGAACTCCCTGAATGTCTCGTCGGTAAAGATGACATAGATGTGAGGAGCCCATGCCACTGATCAGGACATGCGCCGGAGCATAGAGGATAGGCCCCCCTGCTGGAAAGACGGAAAAGCAAAAGCTACGCACTGGTATTCCGGCGGTCTCCCACCCAAGTATAACCGGGCCCCCAAACCTCTTGCTTGAATCAGAGGGAGGTGGGCGTGTTCAGGGGGGTATGGGGCAGAGACGTTCTACTTGCTGCTCTTATACTTTGTAGTTGGCGTGGGGGCCTTTCCGTATTCTGCAAGAGGCCTTTTGTGCATTCCTTTCCTTCACTTTTTTTGTGGCCCCCCTTAAAAAGGTTTAAGGGATTGAACCCCCTTTTGAGCCACTGAACCCCCTAAAGTTCTGTCGGAAAAGATGACATAGATGTGGGAGGGCCCTGCACTGTGGGAGCAGTCCCGCCCGGGCCATAGAGGATAGTGACCCTGCTAGGGGAAAGAGGGAAAAGAAAAAAACCCTACAGCACCGGGGACCCCCAGGCGGTCTCCCTTTTCAAGTACTAACGGGCCAACCCTTAGTTCCCGAATCAGAGAGATGGGGTGTTCAGGGGGGTATGGCCGTAGGCAGGGGCAGCTTTCACTTGTGTCTTATATTTGTAGTCGGCTTGGCTGCCTTTTCCAGTTTTCTGCAAGAGGGCCTTTTTGCTTCCCTTTCCTTCACTTTTTTGCTGGCCACTTAAAAGGAAAAAGGGGATTGAACGCCCTTTTCTGACCAATGAACCCCCTGAATGTCATCTGTCGGGTAAAGAGGAATAGATGTAGGAGGAGCCTGCACTGATCAGGGCAGTGCCGACCGGAGCCATAGAGGATATGACCCTGCTAGGGGGAAAAGAGGAAAAAGCAAAAGCCTAAGAACCTGGTTTCCCGGCGGTCCCCCATCCAATACTAACCGGGCCCCAAAACCTACTTAGTTTCCCGAGATCGAGAGACGGGGGTTTTCGGGTGGTTGGCCGTAGGCAGAGACACCCTTTCTCACTTGTTTTTTGCTCTTATACTTTGTTTCTGCGGGGTTTTGGCCTTTCCATTTCTGCAAAGGGGCCTTTTGTGAATTCCCCTTTCCTTCACTTTTTTGTTGGCCACCTTAAAAGGAAAAAAGGGATTGAAACGCCCTTTCTGACCACTGAACTCCTAATGTCATCTGTCGGTAAAGTGAAAATAGATTTTAGGGGAGCCCATGCACTGTCAGGGCGTGCCACCGGAGCAATAGGGATAGTGCCCCCTGCTGGGAAAAGGGAAAAAGCAAAAGCCTACAGCACCGGGTATTCCGGCGGTCTCATCCAAGAAAACAAACCCAGGCCCCCCCTCTTAGTTTCGAATCAGACGAGATCGGGCGTGTTCAGGGGGGGTAGGGCCGTAGGGAGACGCCTTCTCATTTGCTGCTTTATACTTTGTATTTGGGCTGGGGGTGGCCTTTCCAGTATTCGCAAGGGGGCCCTTTTGTGCATTCCTTTCCTTCATTTTTGCTGGCCCCCTTTTAAAAAGGAAAGGGTTTGAACCCCCTCTTCTGGCCACTGAACCCCCTGAATGTCCTGCCCGGAAAAGTGAATAGTGTGGAGGACCCCATCCCACTGATAGAGCAGTGCCGCCCGGGCCATAAGAGGATGGCCCCCTGCTGGGAAAGAGGAAAAGCAAAACCCTACAGCACCGGTATTCCAGGGGGTTTCCCCTCCAAGTACAAACCCGGGCCCAAACCCTTTTCCTTAGTTTCCCCGAATCGACGAGATGGGCGTGTTCAGGGTGGTAGGGCCTAGGCAGAGACAGCCTTCTATTTGCTCTTAATTTTGTAGTTGGCTGTCGGCTCCCCTTTCGTATTCTGCAGGGGGCCCTTTTGTGATTCCTTCCTTACTTTTTTGTGGCCACCAAAAAGGATAAGGGATTAAAACCCCCTCTTCGACCCACTGAATTTCCCTGAATGTCATCTGTCGGAAAAGATGACTGATGTAGGGGGAGCCATGCCACTGATCAGGAGCAGTCCCGCCCGGAGCATGAGGATGTGCCCCCTGAGAGGAAGCGGAAAAGCAAAAGCTACAGCACCTGGTTTCCCCAGGGGGTCCCCCACCCAAGTTTTAACCAGGCCCAACCCTACTTAGCTTCGAGATGGGGACGAGATCGGGGTGTTAGGGGTATGGCCGTGGGCAGGACACCCTTTCACTGTGCTTTAACTTTGTAGTTGGCTGTCGGTGGCCCTTTTCAGTATTCTGCAAGGGGCCCTTTTGTGCATTTTTTTTCCTTCATTTTTTTGCTGGCCACCTTAAAAGGATAAGGATTAAAACCCTCTTCTGAGCATGAACTCCTGAATGTCACTGCCGGTAAAGTGACATGATGTAGGAGGAGCCCATCCCAAATTGTCAGGGGGGAGTGCCGACCGGACCCATAGAGGATAGTGCCCCCTGTAGAGGAAAGAGGGAAAAAGAAAAACCCTACAGCACCTGGTATTCCAGGCGGTTCCCATCCAAAGTACTAACGGGCCAACCCCTACTTGTTCCGGACGGACGAGACGGGCGGTTCGGGTGTTGGGCCGTAGGCGGGGACAGCCTTCTCACTTGCTGTCTTTTATTTGTAGTTGGCTGTGGGTGGCCTTTCCAGTATTTGCAAGGGGGCCCTTTTGTGTTTCCCTTTTCCTTCATTTTTTTTTGCTGGCCCCCTTAAAAAGGAAAAGGGATTAAAACCCCCTCTTTGGCCATGAACCCAAATGATTGTCCGGTAAAGTGACATAGATGTGGAGGAGCCCTCCCACTGATCAGGAGCAGTGCCGACCGGGCCTAGGGATAGTGCCCCCTGCTAGAGGAAAAAAGACGGAAAAGCAAAACCCTACAGCACCTGGTACCCCCAGGCGGTTCCACCCAAGTACTACCAGGCCCCCCCTTTTTTTAGTTTCCGAGATCGGACGAGATGGGCTGTTCAGGGTGGTATGGCCGAAAGGCAGGGGGACACCCTTCTCACTTGCTGCTTTATCTTTGTAGTCGGCTGTCGGCTGGCCTTTCCAGTTTCTCCCAAGAGGCCTTTTGGCTTTCCCTTTTCCTTCATTTTTTGTGGCCCCCTTTAAAAGGAAAAGGGGTTGAACCCCTTTTTGGAGCCACTGAATCCCTGAATGTCATCTGCGGTAAGATGACATAGATGAGGAGGACCCCATCCCATGTTCGGACGTCCCGCCCGGGAGCCATAGAGGATGTGCCCCTGCGGGGAAAAGACGGAAAAGCAAAAGCCTAAAACCCCTGGTTTTCCCCGGGCGGTCTCCATCCAAGTAAAAACCCGGGCCCCCAAACCTCTTAGTTTCCCGGATCGACGAGATGGGCTGTTCAGGGTGGTATGGCCGTAGGCAGAGAAGCCTTTCCCCACTTGCTGTCTTATACTTTGTAGTTGGCTGTCGGCGGGGCCTTTTCCAGTATTCGCAAGGGGGCCCTTTTTGGCTTTCCCTTTTCCTTCATTTTTTTGCTGGCCCCTTTTTTTTTAAAAGGATAAGGGATTGAACGCCCTTTCGAGCCATGAACTCCTGAATGTATTGTCCGGTAAAGATGACATAGATGTAGGGGGCCCATCCACTTTTTCAGGAGCAGTGCCGCCGGAGCCATAGAGGATATGACCCTGCTGGGAAAGACGGAAAAGAAAACCCTACAGCCCCTGTATTCCCAGGGGTTCCCCCATCCAAGTACAAACCGGGCCCCCCCTTTAGCTTCCGAGAAGACGAGATGGGCGTGTTAGGGTGGTATGCCGTAGGCGAGCGCCTTTACTTTGCTGCCTTATATTTGTAGTTGGCTTCGGTGGCCTTTCCAGTATTTAAAAAGAGGCCTTTTGTGCACCCTTTCCTTCACTTTTTTGCTGGCCCCAAAAAAAGGATAGGGTTTGAAGCCTTTCGGGCCCCCTGAACCCCCTGAATGTCATCTGTCCGGAAAAGAGACATAGATGTAGGAGGACCCCATGCCACTGATCAGGAGCAGTCCCGACCGGAGAATAGAGGATGTGCCCCCTGCTAGAGGAAAGCGGAAAAGCAAAAGCCTACAGCACCTGGTATTCCAGGCGGTCTCCCATCCAAGTACTAACCAGGCCCAACCCTCTTAGCTTCCGAGATCAGGACGAGTTTCGGGTGTTCAGGGTGGTATGGCCGTAGGCAGAAAAGCCTTCTCACTTGCTGCTCTTATATTTGTGTCTGGCTTCGGCTGGCCTTTCCAGTATTCTGCAAGAGGGCCTTTGTGCATTCCTTTCCTTCACTTTTTTGCTGGCCACTTAAAGGATAAGGGAAATTTTGAAACGCCCTCTTCTGACCCACTGAAATCCCTGAATGTCATCTGTCCGGTTAAAGATGACATAGATGTAGGAGGGGGCCCAAATGCCACGGGATAGGAGCCAGTGCCGACCGGAGCCATAGAGGATAGTGACCTGCTAGAGAAAGACGGAAAAGCAAAAGCCTACGACCTGGGGGTTATTCCCAGGCGGTCTCCCATCAAGTATAACAGGCCCACCCTTTAGCTTCCGAGATCGGACGAGATCGGGCGTGTTCAGGGTGGTTTTAGGCCGTGGGCCCGAGACGCCTTTTCTCACTTGTGCTCTTATACTTTGTAGCTGGCTTCGGCTGGGGGCTTTCCAGTTTTTCTGCAAGAGGGCCTTTTGTGCATTCCTTTCCTTCACTTTTTGCTGGCCACTTAAAAGGATAAGGAATGAACCCCTTTCTTTGGGGCCTGACTCCCTAAATGGTCAATCTTCCTTAAGATGACAAGATGTGGGGTTGCATGATCAGGACAGTGGACACCTAAATGTGCCTGCTGAAAAGCGGAAACAAAAAGAACAGACTGGTATTTCCACGCTCCACCAATTACTAAAAGGCCCTCCTGACCTTGCTTGACTCGGAAGAGTTGTTTAGGTTAGGGGTAGAGAGACGCCTTCCACTTGTGCTCTTTACCTGACGGGTGGTGGCCTTTCCAAGTATCCAAGCCTTTTGTCACCTTTCCTCATTTTGGGGCCCCAAGATAAAGGGATTGACCCTTTCTAGACTGAATCCACTGAAGATTGCGGTAAGATGAATAAAAGTAGGAGGAGCCCATGCCATGATCAGGGCAGTTCCGACGGCCATAGAGGTAGTGACCCTGCTAGGGAAAGACGGAAAAGAAAAAGGGCCTAAAGCCCTGGTTTCCCAGGCGGTCTCCCACCAGTACTACCAGGCCACCCTCTTAGCTTGAGATCGGGGACGGATGATCGGGCGTGTCAGGGTGGTATGGCCGTAGCAGAGACAGCCTTCTCACTTGTGCTCTTATACTTTGTAGTCTGGCTGTCGGGGGCCCTTTTCCAGTATTCTAAAGGGAGGGCCTTTGTGCTTTCCCCTTCCTTCACTTTTTTGCTGGCCACTTAAAAGGAAAAGGGTTGAACCCCCTCTTCTGGCCACTGAACTCCTGAATGTATCTGTTCCGGTAAGATGAATGATGTAGGAGGGCCCATGCCACTGATCGAGCAGTGCCGCCGGAGCATAGAGGTAGTGACCCTGCTAGAGGAAAACGGAAAAGCAAAAGCTACGCACCTGGTATTCCAGGCGGTTCCATCCAAGTACTAACCGGGGCCCAACCTACTTAGTTTCCCGAGAATCAACAAAGATCGGCGTGTTCAGGGTGGTATGGCCGTAGGCAGAGACAGCCTTCTCACTTGCTGCTCTTATACTTTGTAGTCTGGCTGTCGGCTGGCCTTTCAGTATTCTGCAAGAGGGCCTTTTGTGCATTCCTTTCCTTCACTTTTTTGCTGGCCACCTTAAAAGGATAAGGGATTGACGCCTCTTCTGAGCCATGAACTCCTGAATGTCATCTGTCGGTAAAGATGACATAGATGTAGGAGGAAGCCCATGCCACTGATCAGGAGCAGTGCGACCGGAGCATAGAGGATAGTGACCCCTGCTAGAGGAAAGACGGGAAAAAGCAAAAGCCTACAGCACCTGGTATTCCCAGGCGGTCTCCCATCCAAGTACTAACCAGGCCCAACCCTGCTTAGCTTCCGAGATCAGACGAGATGGGCGTGTTCAGGGTGGTATGGCCGTAGGCAGAGGACAGCCTTCTCACTGCTGCTCTTATACTTTGTAGTCTGGCTGTCGGCTGGCCTTTCCAGTATTCTGCAAGAGGGCCTTTTGTGCATTCCTTTCCTTCACTTTTTTGCTGGCCACCTTAAAAGGATAAGGGATTGAACGCCTCTTCTGAGCCACTGAACTCCCTGAATGTCATCTGTCCGGTAAAGATGACATAGATGTAGGAGGAGCCCATGCCACTGATCAGGAGCAGTGCGACGCGGACGCCATAGAGGATAGTGACCCCTGCTAGAGGAAAGACGGAAAAAGCAAAAGCCTACAGCACCTGGTATTCCCAGGCGGTCTCCCATCCAAGTACTAACCAGGCCCACCCTACTTAGCTTCCGAGATCAGACGAGATCGGGCGTAGTTCAGGGTGGTATGGCCGTAGGCAAGAGACAGCCTTCTCACTTGCTGCTCTTATACTTTGTAGTCTGGCTGTCGGCTGGCCTTTCCAGTATTTGCAAGAGCGGCATTTTGTGCATTCCTTTCCTTCACTTTTTTGCTGGCCCCTTAAAAGGATATAAGGACCCCTGATCAGGGTTGTGCACGACAAGCCAATTACTGCAATTGCTGGTTGCAGACACATGGAACATCTCCATGACACAGCACAAAATAGAACAATGTCGTGTTCATGGTTGACAGTGAGCATGCATCTATGCGTATACTTTGTAGTGAGGTAGACTGCCTGCAGTATCTGATCAGGAGCCAGGTGCTCGATCTACTGTAAGCCACTAGAAAGGAAATAGGTGAACCCAAACTGCTTTAGCAGGATAGAGTAGCCGGAGAAAGCAATAAAGCTAGACAGCACTGCTGGAGGTGGATACCGGAGCCTGAGGTAGTGACTGCCTGGGAATGACCGGAAGCAAATACTACAGCACCTGGTATTCCCAGGCGGTCTCCCATCCAGTACTACAGCACCCTCTTAGCTTCGAGATCAGACGAGATTCGGGCGTGTTCAGGGTGGTATGGCCGTAGGCAGAGACAGCCTTCTCACTTGCTGCTCTTATACTTTGTAGTCTGGCTGTCGGCTGGCCTTTCCAGTATTCTGCAAGAGGGCCTTTTGTGCATTCCTTTCCTTCACTTTTTTGCTGGCCACCTTAAAGGATAAGGGATTGAACGCCCTCTTCTGAGCCACTGAACTCCCTGAATGTCATCTGTCGGTAAAGATGACATAGATGTAGGAGGAGCCCATGCCACTGATCAGGAGCAGTGCGACCGGAGCCATAGAGGATAGTGACCCTGCTAGAGGAAAGACGGAAAAAGCAAAAGCCTACAGCACTGGTATTCCCAGGCGGTCTCCCATCCAAGTACAACCAGGCCCAACCTACTTAGCTTCCGAGAATCGACGAGATCGGGCGTGTTCAGGGTGGTATGGCGTAGGCAGAGACAGCCTTCTCACTTGCTGCTCTTATACTTTGTAGTTGGCTGTCGGCTGGCCTTTCCAGTATTCTGCAAGAGGGCCTTTTGTGCATTCCTTTCCTTCACTTTTTTGCTGGCCACCTTAAAAGGAAAAAGGGATTGAACGCCTTTCTGAGCCACTGAACTCCTGAATGTATCTGTCCGGTAAAGATGACATAGATGGTAGGAGGAGCCCATGCCACTGATCAGGGCAGTGCCGACCGGAGCCATAGAGGATAGTGACCCTGCTGTATGAGGAAAGACGGGAAAGCAAAAAGCCTACAGCACCTGGTATTCCCAGGCGGTCTCCCATCCAAGTACTAACCAGGCCCGACCCTGCTTAGCTTCCGAGATCAGACGAGATCGGGCGTGTTTCAGGGTGGTATGGCCGTAGGCAGAGACAGCCTTCTCACTTGCTGCTCTTATACTTTGTTAGTCTGGCTGTCGGCTGGCCTTTCCAGTATTCTGCAAGAGGGCCTTTTGTGCATTCCTTTCTTCACTTTTTTGCTGGCCACCTTAAAAGGATAAGGGATTGAACGCCCTCTTCTGAGCCACTGAACTCCTGAATGTCATCTGTCCGGTAAAGATGACATAGATGTAGGAGGAGCCCATGCCACTGATCAGGAGCAGTGCGACCGGAGCCATAGAGGATAGTGACCCTGCTAGAGGAAAGACGGAAAAGCAAAAGCCTACAGCACCTGGTATTCCCAGGCGGTCTCCCATCCAAGTACTAACCAGGCCCAACCCTACTTAGCTTCCGAGATCGGACGAGATCGGGCGCGTGTTCAGGGTGGTATGGCCGTAGGCAGAGACAGCCTTCTCACTTGCTGCTCTTATACTTTGTAGTCTGGCTGTCGGCTGGCCTTTTCCAGTATTCTGCAAGAGGGCCTTTTGTGCATTCCTTTCCTTCACTTTTTTGCTGGCCACCTTAAAAGGATAAGGGATTGAACGCCTCTTCTGAGCCACTGAACTCCTGAATGTCATCTGTCCGGTAAGATGACATAGATGTAGGAGGAGCCCATGCCACTGATCAGGAGCAGTGCCGACCGGAGCCATTAGAGGATAGTGACCCTGCTAGAGGAAAGACGGAAAAGCAAAAGCCTACAGCACCTGGTATTCCCAGGCGGTCTCCATCCAAGTACTAACCAGGCCCAACCCTACTTAGCTTCGAGATCGGACGAGATCGGGCTGTGTTCAGGGTGGTATGGCCGTAGGCAGAGACAGCCTTCTCACTTGCTGCTCTTATACTTTGTAGTCTGGCTGTCGGCTGGCCTTTCCAGTATTCTGCAAGAGGGCCTTTTGTGCATTCCTTTCCTTCACTTTTTTGCTGGCCACCTTAAAAGGATAAGGGATTGAACGCCTCTTCTGAGCCACTGAACTCCCTGAATGTCATCTGTCCGGTAAAGATGACATAGATGTAGGAGGAGCCCATGCCACTGATCAGGAGCAGTGCCGACCGGAGCCATAGAGGATAGTGACCCCTGCTAGAGGAAAGACGGAAAAGCAAAAGCCTACAGCACCTGGTATTCCCAGGCGGTCTCCCATCCAAGTACTAACCAGGCCCTACCCTACTTAGCTTCCGAGATCAGACGAGATTCGGGCGTGTTCAGGGTGGTATGGCCGTAGCGAGGCAGTTACTTTTTTTTTTTTTTTTTTTTTTTTTTTTTTTTTTTTTTTTTTTTTTTTTTTTTTTTTTTTTTTTTTTTTTTTTTTTTTTTTTTTTTTTTTTTTTTTTTTTTTTTTTTTTTTTTTTTTTTTTTTTTTTTTTTTTTTTTTTTTTTTTTTTTTTTTTTTTTTTTTTTTTTTTTTTTTTTTTTTTTTTTTTTTTTTTTTTTTTTTTTTTTTTTTTTTTTTTTTTTTTTTTTTTTTTTTTTTTTTTTTTTTTTTTTTTTTTTTTTTTTTTTTTTTTTTTTTTTTTTTTTTTTTTTTTTTTTTTTTTTTTTTTTTTTTTTTTTTTTTTTTTTTTTTTTTTTTTTTTTTTTTTTTTTTTTTTTTTTTTTTTTTTTTTTTTTTTTTTTTTTTTTTTTTTTTTTTTTTTTTTTTTTTTTTTTTTTTTTTTTTTTTTTTTTTTTTTTTTTTTTTTTTTTTTTTTTTTTTGAGGAGCCATGCATGATCAGGAGCAGTGCCGACCGGAGCCTAGAGGTAGTGACCTGCTAGAGGAAAGACGGAAAAGCAAAGCCTACAGACCTGGTTTCCAGGCGGTTCCATCAAGTATACCAGGCCCACCTCTTAGCTTCGAGATCAGACGAGTGGTGTTCAGGGTGGTATGCCGTGAGGGCCTTCTCACTGCTGTCTTTTTTTGTAGTCTGCTTCGGCTGGCTTTCCAGTATTCTGCAAGGGGCCTTTTGTGCATTCCTTTCTTCACTTTTTGCTGGCACCTTAAAGGATAGGGTGAACGCCTCTTCGAGCCACTGACTCCCTGAATGTCATCTGTCGTAAGATGATGGTAGAGGAGCCATGCACTGATCGGAGCAGTGCGCGGAGCATGAGGATAGTGACCCTGCTAGAGGAAAGACGGAAAAGCAAAGCCTACAGACCTGGTTTCCAGGCGGTCTCCATCCAATACTAACAGCCACCCTACTTAGCTTCGGTCGACGAGATCGGCTGTTCAGGGTGGTTGGCCGTAGGCGAGACGCTTCTCACTTGCTGCTTTATATTTGTAGTCTGGCTTCGGCTGCTTTCAGTATTGCAAGAGGGCCTTTTGTGCTTCTTCCTTATTTTTTGTGCCCTTAAAAGGATAAATGGACCCTTCGAGTGAATCCGTTCAGGTAAATTCGTGAATTCATGCAATTGCGGGCTGAATAGGACCTGCTATGAAGCAACAAAAAACAATGTTCCATGTTTCTCACAGCAATACAGTGAATTCAGCATCGGCGTGGTGCGGTACAGGTTTTGGATAACTTGAGTTGTGCTGGTTTCCGCCAAAGGGTTTTTATCCCTACTTTGTAATAAAAGGTAAGGTGAGCCTTGACAGAATCTGCATTGTGGTAAGAGACAAGAGAGCAAAAAGCATGTTGATGGAAAGGGAGGAGCATAGAGGATAGTGACCCTGTGGAAAGACGGAAAGCAAAAGCCTACGCACTGGTATTCCAGGCGGCTCCCATCAAGTATACAGGCCACCCTCTTAGCTTCGAATCAGCGAGATGGGCGTGTTCAGGGTGGTATGGGTAGCAGAGCAGCCTTTATGCTGCTCTTTATTTGTAGTCTGGCTTCGGGGCCTTTCCAGTATTCTGCAGAGGGCTTTTGTGATTCCTTCTTCACTTTTTTGCTGGCCACCTTAAAGGTAGGATTGACGCCCTCTTCTGAGCCACTGAACTCCTGATGTCTCTGTGGTAAAATGACATAGAGTAGAGGGCCCAGCCATGATCAGGAGCAGTGCCGACGGAGCCTAGAGGATAGTGACCTGCTAGAGGAAAGCGGAAAGCAAAAGCCTACCCTGTATTCCCAGCGGTCTCCATCAAGTATAACAGGCCACCTTTAGCTTGAATCGAGAGATCGGGTGTTCAGGGTGTATGCCGTAGCGAGCAGCCTTCTCACTTGTGCTCTTATACTTTGTAGTTGGCTTGGCTGGCCTTTCAGTATTCTGCAGGGGCTTTGTGCTTCCTTTCCTTCACTTTTTGTGGCACTTAAAAGGATAAGGATTGAACCCCTCTTCTGAGCCACTGAACTCCTGAGTATCTGTCGTAGTGACATAGATGTGGAGGACCATGCCACTGATCAGGAGTGCCGACGGAGCTAGAGGATAGTGACCCCTGCTAGAGGAAAGAGAAAGCAAGTACAGCACTGGTATTCCAGGCGGTCTCCATCCAAGTACTAACCAGGCCCCTCTTAGTTCGAATCAGACGAGATCGGGGTGTCAGGGTGGTTGCCGTAGGGAGACAGCTTCTCACTGCTGCTCTTATACTTTGTAGTTGGCTGTCGGCTGGCTTTCAGTATTCTGAAGAGGCTTTTGTGCATTCCTTTCCTTCACTTTTTGCTGGCCACTTAAAGGATAAGGTTGAACGCTCTTCTGAGCACTGACTCTGAATGTCATCTGCCGTAAAGTGACATGATGTGGAGGAGCCATGCCATGATCAGGAGCAGTGCGACGGAGCCAAGAGGATAGTGACCGTAGAGGAAAGACGAAAAGCAAAAGCCCGCACTGGTATTCCCAGGGTCCCACAGTATACCAGGCACCTTTAGCTTCGGTCGACGAGATCGGGCGTGTTCGGTGTTGGCGTAGGCAGAGACAGCCTTCTCACTTGCTGCTTTATATTTGTAGTTGGCTGTCGGTGCTTTCAGTATCTGCAAGGCCTTTTGTGTCTTCCTCACTTTTTGCTGGCCACCTTAAAGGTAAGGGATTGACGCCCTCTTTGAGCCACTGAACCCTGAATGTATCTGTCGTAAAGATGCATAGATGTAGAGGGCCCATGCCTGTCAGGGCAGGCGACGGAGCTAGAGGATAGTGACCTGCTAGGGAAAGACGGAAAGCAAAGCCTACGCACTGGTATTCCAGGCGGTCTCCCTCAAATACTAACAGGCCAACCCTACTTAGCTCGAGATCGACGGATCGCGTGTTCAGGGTGGTATGGCCGTAGGCGAGACAGCTTTCACTTGCTGTCTTATACTTTGTAGTTGGCTTCGGTGGCTTTCCAGTATTGCAAGAGGGCTTGTGCTTCTTTCCTTCATTTTTGTGGCCACTAAAAGGATAAGGGATTGAACGCCCTCTTCTGAGCCACGGAATCCCTGAAGTCATCTGTCCGAAAAGAGACATGATGTAGGAGGAGCCATGCACTGATCGAGCGTGCCGACGGAGCCATAGAGGATAGTGACCCCTGCTAGAGAAAGAGGAAAAGCAAAAGCCACAGCACTGGTATTCCAGGCGGTCTCATCCAGTACAACCAGGCCCACCTTTAGCTTCGAGATCGACGAGATCGGGTGTTCGGTGGTATGGCCGTAGGCAGAGACAGCTTTCACTTGGTCTATACTTGTAGTTGGCTGTCGGCTGCCTTTCGATTCTGCAAGGGGCTTTGTGCATTCTTCCTCATTTTTGTGGCCACTTAAAAGGATAAGGATTGAACGCCCTCTTCTGGCCATGAACTCCCTGATGTCATTGTCGTAAAGATGACATGATGTGGAGGAGCCATGCATGATCAGGAGCAGTGCCGACGGAGCCATAAGGATAGTGACCCTGCTAGAGGAAGACGGAAAAGCAAGCCAGCACTGGTATTCCAGGCGGTCTCATCAGTACTAACAGCCCAACCTACTAGCTTCGGATCGACGAGACGGCGTGTTCAGGGTGGTAGGCGTAGCAGAGAGCCTTCTCTTGCTTCTTATATTGTAGTTGGCTGTCGGCTGGCCTTTCGTTCTGCAAGGGGCCTTGGCATTCCTTCCTTCACTTTTTTGCTGGCCACTTAAAAGATAAAGGGATTGAACCCTTTCTGAGCCATGAACTCCCTGAATGTACTGTCCGGTAAGATGACATAGATGTGAGGAGCCATGCATGATCGGAGCATGCGCGGAGCCTAGAGGTAGTGCCTGTGGGAAGACGAAAAGCAAAAGCACAGCACCTGGTATTCCAGGCGTCTCCATCCAGTATAACGGCCCCTCTTAGCTTCCGAGATCGAGAGTCGGGCTGTTCAGGGTGGTATGGCGTGGCAGAGCAGCCTTCTCCTTGTGTCTTTATTTTCTGGTCGGTGGCTTCAGATTCTGCAAGAGGGCTTTTGTGCATTCTTTCTACTTTTTTGCTGGCCACCTTAAAGGATAAGGGATTGAAGCCCTCTTCTGGCCCTGAACTCTGATGTCACTGTCGAAGATGATAGATGTAGGAGGAGCCTGCACTGATAGGCAGTGCGACGGAGCATGAGGATAGTGACCCTGCTGGGAAAGAGAAAGCAAAAGCCTACAGCCTGGTTTCCCAGGCGGTCTCCATCCAAGTACCTTAAAATTGGGTTAACCCTTTTGTCCTGTCCTGAATTTTGCCGTAATTTGAAAGTTTGTGGGATCCTGCCTTTTTTTGCAGTGCCGACCAAAAGGAAGGGCCCCCTTTTGGTAGACGAAACAAAACACTCTGTACCCTATGGGGGCCCCATGACTAACGGGGCAACCACGGCCCAATAGAGGATGGGCTGTAGGGGAAAGCCGAAAAAAAGCCTTCCACTTTCGGCTCTTTTTTAGTCTCCGGGCCCCTTCTTATTTTTCAAGAGGGCCTGGGCATTTCATTTTTGGGGCCCTCAAACGGGTTTTTGGCTCTTTACCTTTGAAGCGGGTGTCACTGGCTAAAGATAAAAGGGTTTTGGACCCTTTTCATTTTTTGGGCGGCCAAAGGATAGGGATGTGACCCCTCTGGGGAAGACGAAAGCACTTCCGAGGGTTTTTAGGGGGCCCATCCAGTAAAACGGCCAACCCACAGCCCAATAGAGGATGACTGCTTAGAGGTTAGGGAAGCAAACCCTTCAACCCGGGTTTTAAGGGGTTTTCGTACCGGCCCCTTCCATATTCGCAGGGGTTTTTGGCTTTCATGGTTGGCCCCCAAGAAAGGCTTTAACCCCTCTTTACATGACTCCCTGTGTTTCTTTTTCCGGAAAGGGTGCATTTTTTTTTATGCCACTAAAAGGGGGAGTGGGAGAAGCCCTTTGGGGAAGTGAACCCCTGAAGAGCCAAAAAAAGATACCAATGAAAGGGGAGCCCACCCCAAGTACAACCAGCCCACCATATAGTTGGACCCCGGCAAGGTGAGGGGAAACCCTAGCAAGGACGGCTTCTCACTTCCTTATATTTTGGGCCCCCTGGCTTGGCTTCCAGATTCGCAAGTGGGTTTTTGTGATTTTTCCCCCCTTTTTGCTGCCCCTTATAATTGGTCGGCTTCGGGGCTTTATTTCTCAGGTTTGGCATTTTCCTTCATTTTTGCTCCCCAAAAAGGAAAGGAATTGCCCCAAAATGAATATGAATGTTCTGCCGGTAAAGACAGTGAGGAACCCCCTTCAGGAGGCTGGAGGAGTGGGGAATGGGCCGCAAAGGGGAAAAAACCACCAACGGGTATCCCAGGCGGCCCCCAAAGTATTAACCAGGAAGCCAAGACAGAAAGGGGTTTAGGTGGAGGAGCAAAACCTCATTGTGGCTTTTAAGGGGCATGGGGGCCTTCTTGCAAGGGGGGCCTTTCCACCTTTTTCCCGGGGCCCCCATCAAGGGATAAAAGGCCACCCTCAAGTTGGGGTAAGGGGAATCGCGTTTAGGTGGAATCCTGCAACGCTTTCCATGGTCCCTAACTTGTTGCTTTGGTCCCCAAAAATAAAAAGGCCTTTTGTGAAACCCCTTTTACTTTTTTGCTCCCATTTGATGGGAAAAGGTTTTTAGGTTTTTGGGATAAACTTCTGAATTATTGCGGTAAAGGAAAAGGGTGGAACCCCCATCCAACTCTAGAATGCACGGGGGCTGGGAAGTGACCGTTGAAAAAAGGAAAGCCCCTTTACAGGCATGGTATCCAAGGCGGCCCACAAAAAAAAAAAGCAGGTGCAGTTTGAAAGGAAAAAGGGTGGGAATGGCTTTTGGGTGGAAGCAAAAACAAAGCCAGCCTTTCCCGGCGGTCCCCACCGTACCCGGCGCCGGGCCCTTTCCCCCTTTTCCAAGAGGCCGGCTTTCTTCTTCATTTTTGCTGGCCATAGGAAAAGGAGAAGCCTCTTCAGCCATTTATCCCTTTGTAGTTTTCTGTCGGTAATTTTCCAAGTTTGGGAGGGGCCCTGCCCCTTCATTTTGCGGCCCTTAAAGGATAGGGTTGCCCCCTTTTTGGAGGAAAGACGAATGCCTCAGTCCTGGAAAAGGGTCATAAGTAAACCAGGCCCCCCCTAAGCCCCGGGACCGGACCGATGGGGTGTCAGGAGGGAAAGCCGAAGGAGAAAACCCTTTCTCACTTGCTGTTTTCAGCTTCTCTGCTAGGGCCCCCCCCTTTTCCTTATTCTGAAATGGGGTTTTGGGCTTTTTCATTTTTTGGCCCCTTGGGAAAAAATTCCCTTTCCATAATTTTTGCGTCGGGGTTTCGTATTTAGAGGGTTTTGCCCTTCCCCTTTTTGCGGCCATTAAAAGGTAAGGGATTGAACCCCTTTGGCCCAACCTAAGTTTCCGGGGCAAAGTATGGACCCAACCCCTTGGGGAATTGGCAGGGTTAGAGGTGTCCCCGCAGGAAGCAAAAGAAATAAGCAACGGGTTTCGGGGTTTCCCATAAACCCGGCCAACCACTTGTTCTCGCAGTTTTGGGGTTCATGTTGGCCTGAAAAAGTTTTTCCTGCTTTTATTTTATTGTTGTGGTGGTTTCCATATTCTGAAAGGGGGCCCCGGGTTCCCTTTTATTTTGCTGGACAAAAGGAAAAGGGATTAACCCTTTTAGCCCTGTCCCAAAAATTTTCCCGGCATTTAAGTACAGAGAGAGGAGCCGGCTGTCGGTTGCAGGCCGAGCAAGAGTTCCTGCTAAAAAGGAAAGCGCCTCCTGTTTTCAAGGGGCTCCCTCCAAGTCTACCCCCCACTTAAAGGGAAGGGCTTTAGGATGTCCAGGCAGGCCCTTTGTGCTAATTTGGGGCTGCGGGGCCCCAACCTAGAGGATGGGGCCCTTTTGGGAAGGGTCAAACCTAACCCCTTTCCAGGGGTTCCCCTCCTTTTTACACGAACCCTCTTACTTCCGAAATGAAGAGGCAGTTTTAAGGGTGGCCGACAGGACAGCCCCCTCTATTTGACCTGGCTGGGGGCCCCCAAAAGAAAAGGGGCCTTTTTGGCACCTTTCCCCACTTTTCTCCCACCAAAAAAGGGCCAACCCCTCTTCGGATCACTGACTGAAGGTACCCGTGGAAAGAGCTTATTGGCCCCCCTATCCTTTGATTCAGGTAGCGGTGCCGGGCCTAGAGGAAGGGGCCTTTTGTGACCCCAAAAATTTTTCCCCTGGATTAAAGGGGTTTACCCTTCTAACCACCCAACCCCTTTAATTACGCCGGGAAAAGATGATGGGGTGTAGGGGGTTGCCTGAAGGACAGTTCCACGGCCTTAAGTTTGTTGTCTGGCTGGGGGCCCCAGACGCAAAAGCCTTTTGCATTCCTTTTCCCCCTTTTCTCCTCCATTAAAAGGAAAGGATTAACCCCCTTTCCCGAGCCACGAACCCTGGGTTTTCGGTGATGACTAGAGGGGAACCCCTTCCACTGGTCGGCGTGCCGCCTGGGCCTCTAGAGGTGTGACCTCTAGAAGACGGAAAACCCTTTGCTCCCCTTTTTTTCGGCTTCCCAAAAAGATTAACCCCCACCATTTACCCCCAAACCAGGTCGGGAAGTGTTAGGTGGTGGCCCAGCCACCTTTCAACTGCGCTCAACTTGATTTGGCCCTTCGGGTAAAACGGAAACAAGAAGCTTTTTGGTATTCCTTCCCACTTTTTCGGCCACCAAAATTAGGTTGACGCTTCGAGCACGGGGCTTTAAGGTTTTGGGCCGGTAGAAAGGACATGTTGGGGGCCATTCTTTTTCGGGTCGTCCCGCCGTTTGAGGATGGGCCTTTGTTTTTAAAACGCGGCCACAATGGATTAACGGCTTTTCACCATAACCCCAGCCCTCCCTAAGTTCAGTTTAGGGGAGCCCGCTGTCAGGGGATTGGCCGAACCGGAGAAAGTTATACCTGTTAGAATTGGGGAAAGGGAAAAGGCTGGCCCCGTATTCCAAGGGGTTTTTTCCTTCCTACTTTTGGCCCCCCTTAGGTTAAAATGGATCCCCGATCGGGGTGTTAGGGTGTAAGCGTAAAGCGGGCATTTCACTTGCTATTTCTTTGGAAAATCGGGCCTTGGCTCCTTTGAAACGCAACAGGGTTTGTGTCCTTTTTCACTCCGATTAAGGAATTAAGATTACGCCTTGACGACTTAAGGTTTTGTGTAAACTGTCCTGAGATTAGTGTGGACCCCAGCCAAAGGGTGTGAACCACGGAGCCATAGAAGTAATGGCCGAGGAAGCCAAGGCAAAAGAAATGCCGGATTCCAGGGGTCCCAAAAGGGAAACCCAAAAAAGAGATTGTGCAGCGTAAAAGGGGGAAAGCATGGGTAGGGGCCCGTAGGGGAAGCAGCTCCCTTTTCCCTTTGGTTTCCCGGGCGGTTTTTTTCCAGTATCCGGGGCCCCCTGCATTTTTTCCTTAAACTCGGGCAAAAGGTATGGGTAGGAAGGACGCCTTCTAAATCTCCTTATATTTGTTGGTGGAGGGGCCCTTTGGGACCCCAAAGCCATGGGCATCCCCCCCTGGGTGGCCCCCCTTATAAAGGAAAGGAGGAAAAGCAAACCTAGCACTGAACCCCCGGGATTCACGTCCTAAAGATGACCAAGGAATTACCCTTCCCGATCAGGACGGGGCGGCCGGAGGGGGTATGCCTGTAGAGGAAGCCAGCGCCTTACGACCTGGTTTCCGGCTGGCCTCCATCATTCTAAAGGGCCCCCTCTTACTTTCCTGGGCACCTGGGGTAAGGGTGGTAGGCCTTGGAGAGACCCCTTTCATGCTGTCTAATTTGTATGGTGTGGGGCCTTCCAGACTGAAGGGCCCTTTGTGCCCCCCTTTTGATTTTTGTGCCCCTTAAAAAGGAAAAGAAAACCCCTTTTCCACCCACGGGAATCCCGGGGTCCATCGTGGGGAAACTTAGTTGGGGGAACCCCAGACGATCAGGGCAGTGCCGGGAGCCTGAGGAAGGGACAGCTAGCGAAAAAAAGGCTCCCCTGGTTTCCAGTTCTCCCAAAGGTTCCCTTCTTATTTTGTTCGGCCCAAAAAGGGGGTTTTCCTTTACCCGAGGCACTCCTTATCATTCTGTCTATTTGATTGGATGTGGGGCCTTTCCATTTTTTCCAGGAGCAGGGGCACCCCTTATTTTGGGGCCCCTTAAAAGGAAAGGACGGAAAGCCCCTAAGCCTCTGAATTCCCGTTCCCTTCCGGAAAGATGACAAAGGGGACCAAAAAAGGGGGGGGCCGACGGAGCCTAAATGTGCCTTGGGGCGGGGCCCCCCGCACGGTTTTGGCCCCTTTTTTCCTTCAGGCCCAAAAATTAGTTGGGTCGAGGAAGGGATTTAGGGTTTGGGGGGGGGGGGGGGGGGGGGGGGGGCCCCCCCCCGGGGGGGGCCCCCCCCCCCCTTAAACTGGGTTTCAAAAAACCCTTTGTGGGGTTTTGGGGGGGGCCCCCCTTTTCCCCCCTTTCCCTTTTTTCCCCCCTTTTAAAAAAAAGGGGGGATTTTTTCCCCCCCCTTTTCCTTTTTTTTTCCCCTTTTTTTGGGGGTTTGGCCCCTTTTTTAAAAAAAAAGAAAGGATTAACCCCTTTTTACCATAAACCCCAAGCATCTGTCCAAAAAATGACAAGGGGAGGGCCCGGGGGTTAGGGGGGCCCGAGGACCGGGGGTATTTGCCCCTTAAAAAGGGGCGCTCCCCTTTTTTCCCAGGGGTTCCCTTTCCCCCCCCCAAACCTTTTAAAGTTGGATAACGGGGGGGGGTTTTTGGGAGGCAGGGCGAAAGTGCTTAATTTGGGGGTTTCGGGGGCCTTTTTCAGATTTGGGGGGGGGTTTTTTGGATTTTCCTTTTTTTTGCGGGCCCCCTTTAAAGGTTTGGGGAACCCCTTCAGACTAAACCCAAATGTACTTCCGGTAAGGAATGTGTAGGGGGACCACGGGGGGGTTCCAGGGGCCGGGTAGTCCCCTGGGGGGGAAAAAAAAGTTTTTTCCCCGGGGTCCCCTAAAGAAAAAGGAAACCCTCTTAGCCCGAATCGAGATCGGGGGGGTTTTGGGGTGGTTTTGGGGTAGGGGGGGCACCCTTTCCCTTGGTTTTAACGAGTTTGGTAGGGGTCCCAGAAAGAAAGGGGGGCCGGCTTCCTTTCCTTTTTTTTGCGGCCCCAAAAAAAGGGATAAAAAAACCCCCCAGGGGGTTAATTACGACACTTTAAATTTGCTTTTTTCCCCCATTTGTTTTTTTTAATCTGGCACGCTCCTTTGAAACCGCAAAAAAGCATGTGTCCTTTTAAAAAGGCTTAAAAAAAACTGTGGTTTGGGGTTTTTTGGTTTTTGTAATTCCCAATTTGCTGGTTTCCCCCCCAAAGGGTTTACAAAAAACCTAAAAAGTAAATGGCAGGGCCGGGACCCAAAATTGACAAAAAAATGCTGTTTTTTGGGGTTGGGACGGGGGTTTTAAAAGAAAAACTGTTGCAGTGAAAAAGGGAAAAAAAAAAAAAGGGGGAATATGACCCCTCTTTTTAAAAGGGGGAAAAGCAAAAGCCTACCGGTCCCCAGGGGGTTTTCTATAATACAACCAGGGGAAAAAAGGAAAGAAAGTGGGGGGGGTGGGGGGTTAGGGAAACGGGTTTTTAAACGGCCCAATTTTGATTGGTTTGGGGGGCCCTTTCCTTTCCGAAAACCCCCCTTTTGTTCCTTTCTTTTTTTGGGCCCCAAAAAAAGGGAAAAGGGGAACGCCCTCTTCGGGCCTAACTCCTGTGTCCTGCCTAAAGTAATGAGGGGGGGCCCATCCCTTAAATGCGCCACCTAAGGTAGGATTGGGGGAAAAACAAAAACAAACCCCCCCTTTTCCCGGGGTTCCCTAAGTACAAAAGGGGAAAACCCTCCCCCGGGACGGGGGGGGGGGGGGGTTTTCGGGGGGTAGGGCCGGGGAAGAAAACCCTTTTCCACCTGTTTTCGGTCTCTGTCGGGGCCCCGTATTCTAAAAGGGGTTTTGGCCTTTTTCATTTTTTGGGGCCCCCAAAAAGGAAAGGGGTTTAACCCCCTTTTAATGAACCCCCTGTTGCCCTTTTCCCGGAAAAATGCAAGGTGGGGACCTTTTCCTACCGGGGCCCCCACCAAAAAGGGTTTAGGCCCCTTAGAAAAAACAAAAAGAAAAAGCCTAAATGGAATAAGGGGGGGCCCCCCCAAATCTAACCGGGCCCCACCACTTAGTTGGCCAGAGGGGGGGGGGGGAGGCCGTCGGGAACTTTTTTTGGCCATCTTTTACGGCCCTTCCTTTTCCAATCGCGAGGGTTTTGTGATTTTTTTCCCTTTTTTTTCTGGCCCCAAAAAAGGAAAGGGATTGCGCCCTTTCAGATCTTTGGTTTTTTGGAAAATCTTTTTTGGGGGCCCTTACGATAGGGATGCCGCCCCCGGTAAGGGCCCCTTGGGGAAAGAGGGAAAAGCAAAAGTAAGACCGGGTTTTCCCGGGGTTTCCAAAAGATAAAGGAACCCTTTTTGCCCGGAAAAAAAACCGGGGGGTTTAGGGGGTTCCGTAAAAAGGGCCCCCCTTTCTTGGCTTCAAATTTAAAGGGGTGGGGTTTTTTTCTGGAAAGACCCTTTTTTCTTTTTTCCCTTTTTTTTGCGGGCCCCTTTGGTGGGTTGAAGTTTTGGGCCCATTCCCTTAATTTTGCCTAAAAAAGATTGGGGGGGCCCTCCCACTGATCGGAGCATCGCCGGGAAAAGGATGGGACCCTTGGGGGAAAGCCCAAAAAAAAGTTCGAAGGTTCCGGGGGGGCCCCATAAGTCTAAACCCCCAAAACCCAAAGCTTAACGGGACGGGGGGTTTTCGGGGGATCGGGCAAGGCACCTATTTGGTCTTTTTTTTTTGGTTGGTTGGTGGTTTTTTCCAGTTTTCGGGGGTTTTTTGTCTTTTTCCCTTTTTTTTTTCGGTTTAAAAGGATGGGATTCCCCCCTTTTTTTTACTGAATTTAAAAGTACGGGTAAAAGCTTGGGGAGGACCCATGCCACTGTCGGAAAGGGGGAGGAGAGGGGGGAAGGGCCCTGTAGGAAAAAGGAAAAAAAAGAAAAGACCGGGAAAGGGCGGACAAGTACAAACCGGCCCCAAACCCTCTTGTTGAAAAACCCCAAAGGCCCATTGGGGGCCCAGCAGCCCCCCTTTGTTTTTTTGTTTTTGGCTTGGCGGCCTTTCCATTTCTCCCAAACCTTTTGTGCTTCCCTTTTCCTTCATTTTTTGGGTTTTTTGGATTTTTACCCGGGACAAAAAGGGGATACCCTTCCGGAAATCTGATTGGGGGGGTTTTTTAAGGGGCCCGGCCCCGGGGCCCCCGAAAAAGACAAAAAAAAGAAAAAACCCCCCCCCTTTTTTCCATAACCCAAACCAAATTGTTTAAAAAAGGGGGGGTTTTGGGGGTTGGGGGGGCCCCTTTTTTGTGTTTAAACTTTTAGGGTGGGGGCCCCCCCCCCGGGGGGTTTTGGGATTTTCCCTTTTTTTCTCCCTTTAAAGGGAAGGGGTGGGGGCCCCCCCCCCAAGACTCTAAATTTTTGGGGAGAGAAAATAAAGGGACCCCCCCAAATGTGGGGGAAAAGGGGGGGGAAAACCCAAGGGTATCCCGGGTTAAAAAGACAAAGGCAAACCTACAGCCCGGACCCCAGGGACCTTTAAAACCCCCCCTTTATTTGAGCAGACGAGAGGGGGTTTTCAGGGGGTTTTCTGGGGGCCCCTTCCTGGCCTTTATATTTGAGCGGCTTGGCTCCTTTTCCCATTTTTTGCAAGGGGGTTTTTGGCTTTTTTTCCCCTTACTTTTTTGGGGGGAAAAAAAAAAGGGGAAAGGGATTTTAACCCTTTTCTGGGGGGAGAAAATCCTTGCCCCTTTTCCCCCGGGCCAAAAAAGGAAAAAAGGGGGGGGGGGGGGGCCCCCCCGGGGAAAAAGGGGGGGGAAAAAGGGGAAAAAAAAAGGAAAAAAAAAAAAAAACCCCCCCGGAAAAAAGAAAAGGGGGGGGGGGAAAAAAAGAAAAAATACCCCCGGGTAAAAGGGGCCCATAAAAGTTAAAAACCAGGCCCCTCAGTTCCGGGGAACTCCGGTTCAGGGGGTTTGGCGTGGAGGGTTTTTTGCCAAACTTTTACTGGCTGTTTTTATTTTTGGGGGGGCCTTTTTGTTTTTTTAATTTTTTGGCCCCTTTAAAAAAAAATTGGGCCCCCTTTTTAAAGATAATTGAATGCCTTCGGAAAAACGAGCTGTTGGGGAAAGCCCATATTGAAAGGAGGGGCCCCTGCCCCAGAGGTTGGACCCCTGTAAGAAAAAAAGGGAAAAAAAAAGCCTACAGCCCTGGTATTCCCAGGCGGTCTCCCATCAATTTTAAAAACCCCCAACCCTTTTTCCAATCGACGAGATTGGCCGGTTGGGGTGGTAGGGCCCGTAGGAGAGCCCCTTCTCACTTGGCCTTTACTTTGTATTGGTTCGGCGGGCCCTTTCCAGTTTCTGAAGGGGCCCTTTTGTGCTTCCCTTTCCTTTTTTTTGCGGCCCTTTAAAAAGGGAAAAAAAGGGGGAAACCCCCGGAAACCTAAACCCAATTATTTCTTGAAAGATGAAAGGGGGGACCCAATTGGGGAGAGGCCGGAGGGGCCCCGAGAAGGAGCTGTAAAGACAAAACCCCTACCCCCGGTATTCCGGGGGCCCCCATTTCCAAAAACGGCCCCCTTTTTGTTCCGGTGGAGGAGGGGGCAGGGGGTTCCCCTTTTTTTGGGGAAGTTTTCCACGCTGCCTTAATTTTTTGGGGCTTGGTCCTTTTCCTATTTAAAAGGGGTTTTTTGCCCCTTTTTAAAATTTTTTTGGCCCCCTTAAAAGGAAAAGGGGGTTAACCCCCTTTTGGCCTTTTCCCCTGAATTTTTCTTTTGGGAAAAGGGTTGTTTTGGGGACCCACCCCCTTGCCCAGATCCGACCACCCAAAAAAGGGTAAAATGCGGGGAAAAAAAAAAACAAAACCAAAAAGGGGGTTTAGGCCTCTTATGGGAAACCCCCCCAAGGGGCAAAAAAAAGGGGTTTTTTAGGGGGGCGGGGCCCTTTTATTGTGCCTTAAAATTTTTTCCCGGGGTTTTTTTTAAAGAGGGGGGGCCCTTTTTGGACCCCCTTTTTTGTGGCCCTTGGGAAAGGGAAAGCCCTTTCAGAAATGAATCCCGGTCCCACGTCTAAAAGCGAAAAGGGGCCCCCCCGGGGGGGGTTCGGGGGGCCAGGGGGAAGTCCCCTGTGTAAAAAAAAGGCCTCCCCGGGGATTCCCGGGGCCCCTTTAAATTTCCCCCCCCCCAAATTTTGGGGGGAAAAGGGGTTTTTGGGTTCGGGTGGTATCCGTGGAAGATTTTATTGTGAAGAGCGGGCCCATGGGGGGCCCTTTCCCAGTTTTCAAAGACCCCCTTTTGGGCCCCCATTTTTTGGGCCCTTAAAGGTTTAAATAAACCCCGGGGGTTTTAAAGGCCGACGCGAAATTTTCGGCTTTAGTTGCGGGGCGGGAAATCATGGCCCCCAAAATTTGTCCAAAAAAATGCTTTCCCAGATTTCCCAAAAGCTTGGAAAAATTTCTATTTTTTGGGGGGGCCCCTTGGTAGGTTTGGGGGCCCTTTTTTTGGGGGGTTCTCCCCCCCCCAAAGGGGTGTTTAAATTGAAAGCCAATTGTTAAAGAAATGGCACGGGCTGGGAATTTGACGAAAGAGGAAGCGGATAAGTAAAAGGGGAAAAAGCAAAAAAAAAAGCTTTCAGTTAAAGGGAAAAAAAAAGCCAAAAGGACCCCTGTTGGTAAAAAGGGAAAACAAAGAAAACCCCGGGTACCCCGGCGGTTTCCCCCCCAAATTCTAAAGGCCCATGCTTTTTCCCCAAAAAATTGGGCCCCTTTTGGGGTAGGGTGGGGAAAATTTCCCCCTTTTGCCTTTTTTTGAGTCTTTTGGGGCCTTTAAATTTGCAAGGGGGGGCTTTCCCCCTTTTTGCGGCACCAAAAGGATAGGGATTAACCCCCTTTTCTGGGGAAAAACTCCCTAAAAATTTCGGGGTTAAAATCAAGTTTAAAAGGGGCCAACCACTTGGGGCGTCCGACGGACCGGGTAGGTGACCCCGGTAGGAAAAGGGAAGGGAAAAAACCCTCCCCCTGGTTCCCGCGGTTCCCCTCCAATTTAAAAAGGCCCCCCTTTTTCCTTTCGAAAAATTTGGGGGTTTGGGGGGGGCCCTTTTCGGCACCCTCCTTTGCTCTTTTTTTTGTTTTGGTGTCGGGGCCCTTTTCCTTTCCTGCC
>JARQOC010001871.1:0-33565 GCA_033576535.1 Allobates femoralis | reverse complement strand
TTGGGCTATTGTTTCCATGTTTCTTTCTATGGTTCATTGAGTTTTCTTGTTGGTTGCCTTTTTCAGTCCTTTACATGTCTCCTACTGCTTGGCACAAAACTGGTTAGGTATGCACTAGTCAGGGTGTATATACTGCAAGGGAGGAGCTCTACCTGTGTATCTTACAGACTTGGCTTAGTGTCGCCTCCTAGTGGACAGCAGCATAACACTCACGGTCCTGTGTCCCCAATTAGAGGCTCAAAGAAAAGGATTTTACAGTGAGTACACAAAAATCTCCTTTTTTAAATTTTAATAGACTGCACTGTTGATCCCAATTTCTGTAAACACTACTTTCTCTTGTGCTAAATTACCCGTGCTTGCCTCAGCAGCGCATATACTATGTCTGGCACTTGGCAGCAAGGATTTGCATGATCCTCGCGCATGGTTGAACACAGCTTTTCCTGAAATATTTGTCAGTTTCACAGTTCCTCAGCTTTTCTTTTTCAGACGGTGCCCTTTAACCCTAGGACTCTTCACTGTAGCATATGGTGAGAGTCCCCTGGTCCCTTTTTAGACCTCTTCTATACCTGGGCAGGTCATTGGGCATTTTGGTTTGTCCTTGGAGCAGAGAGCACCGCTCTCAGCCTCCTCAGGCTCAGAAGATTCGGCTGGTCCAATGTAGCACGGTCTTCCTTTTTCACTGCCAGACGTATTGGCAGGTTTCAATTACCCACCTCCTCTTGAGATCTTGGAGGCTTGATTTATTTGCCTCCTTCCCTCGGGTAGAATTGGTATGCCTCTGTCCACTCGGAACAGCCCTGTGTTGGGCCCGGGCCAAGACACGGTTCTATGTTTTTTGCAAAACTTATGAGTACTCTCTTCGATTCGTTTTTTTCTGAAGGAGTTTTATCGACATGTTAGACCCACCTGGTCTGAGAGGACAAAAAAAATTAGCTTTGATGCAATATTGTATGAAGATGCCTTCCTATATAAAATGCAGTGTGGCATTTTGACATTATACCAGGTATCTACAAACGTGGTCAGAATTGTTGGTACCCTTTGTTTAATGAAAGAAAAACCCACAGTGGTCACAGAAATAACTTGAATCTGACGAAAGTAATACTTAAATCTTGGAAAATGAACAAATGAAAGCCAGACATTACTTTTCAACCCTGCTTCCACAGAATTTTAAAAAAATTAAACTCGTGAAATAGGTCTGGACAGAAATGATGGTACCCCTGAAAATAATGTGACATGTTAAAAAGGTGTGTCCGCTGATTAGCATCACAGGTGTCTGCAATCTTGTAATTAGTCAGTGGGCCTGTATATAGGGCTACAGATACTCACTGTGCTGTTTGGTGATATGGTGTGCCACACTCAACATGGACAAGAGGAAGTGAAGAATAGAGTTGTCTCGGGATTATAAAGAAAATTTAGACAAGCATGTTAAAGGTTCTAAGACCATCTCCAATATGTTTGATGTTCCTATAACTACAGTTGCACATAATGTTCAGAAATGTAAGATCCATGGGACTGTAGCCAACCTAAAATAAAAAAGCCATACTGGAATTTGCCAAACTACGTGTTGACAAGCCACAAAGCTTCTGGGAGAATGTCCTATGGACAGATGAGACAAAAATTGAACTTTTTGGCAAGGCACATCAGCTCTATATTCACAAGCAGAACAATGAAGCATGTCAAGAAAAGAACACTGCCCCTACTGTGAAACATAGAGGAGGCTTGTTATGTTCTGGGTCTGCTTTGCTGCATCTGGGACAGGGTGTCTTGAACCAGTGCAGGTTACAATGAAATCTCAAGACTATCAAGGGATTCTATATAGAAATGTGCTGCCCTGTGTCAGAAAGCTTGGTCTCAGTTGCAGGTAATGGGTCTTGCAACAGGTTAATGACCAAAAACACACAGCCAAAACCACCCAAGAATGGCTAAGAGGAAAACATTTTACTATTCTGAAGTGGTCTTCTATGAGCCCTGACTTTAATCTTATTGAGCATCTTTGGAAAGAGCTGAAACATGCCATCTGGAAAAGGAAACCTTCAAACAGCAGACAACTGGAGCAGTTTGTTATTGAGCAGTGGTCGAGAGGTGCAGAAGTCTCATTGACAGTTACAGGAATCGTTTGATTGCAGTGATTGCCTCAATAGGTTGTGCAACAAAATATTGAGTTGAGGGACCATCATTTCTATCCAGGTCTATTTCATGAGTTGAATTTTTTTAAGAATTTTGTGTGAGCATGGTTGTAAAGCAATGTCTGACCTTCATTTGTTCATTTTCATAGATTTTTTTAATTTATTATTACTTTTGTCAGATTCAAAGTTATTTCTATGACTATTGTGGGTTTTTCTTTCATTTTTTTGTCCACGTGTTAATCTCCTTTCGGACTTTACATAGGTATTGCTTGTTAATATAATTTTTATTAGTTAGTAATATATAGATTTTATTTGTAAAATATGTCAAAACTGTGAAATTTGTCCTGGCTAACATAGGAACAAGCAAAATGTCAAACCCATGGCTATGAAAATGTTGTGAATGATTGTTAAAGATTGCAAATGGATTCATGTTTCTTTATATTTGTAGTATACTGTTTCTATAATTCACAGTACATTGGTTATTTACATGATCTTATAAGCCTGTATATTGTATTCATTCTCTCCATTTCTTATCACAGGGTCCTTTTGACAGGTGCTGAGTTGCATTTGGCCTCAGGTCGGCGATATGGTTTAGTAGGCAGAAATGGTTTGGGTAAGACGACATTACTGAAGATGCTTGCAAGTCGCAGCCTTCGAGTTCCCTCACACCTCAGCATTCTACACGTGGAGCAAGAGGTGGCAGGAGATGATACTCAAGCCTTACAAAGCGTACTAGAATGTGATACATTACGTGAGAATCTTCTGAAAGAGGAGAAAGCACTTAATGCACGAATCAGTGCTGGAAAGTAAGTGAATGGCAATGTTAATGACGGCAATTTTAAAGCATAATTTGGCATCTGATAAATAATACATATAGAGGTCAAGCTTTTTTGATGGTGTGGGACTAACCTGTGTTTTGTTCATTTCTGCTGGTCCTCAGTTGTTTGTCACATACCTTTTTTGTTAATGCAGCATGGCATGGTGCCCTGGGGGGAGGCCAAGGAAGCCACTCCACCCCTGCAGGCACTGGGCCATTGAGACCACTCACTAACTGGTGGCTAGAGCAGTGCGGGACATAGCAATGGAGAGGTCGTGGTGGGGGGGTATGTGTAGTCTTCCTGGTTGAGGATTTGGCTGCCCTCGCCCTAATAAGCCACATACACACTTTGTGAATAGTTACCTTCTTTGTCCCGATGCTTCAGCATTACATGACTCCGGGCCAGCTTTAGCCGCATGGTTCTCAGTGTATCATCACATAGAATTAGTCCACTCCAGCTTAAAACCTTTAGTACCTTACTGTAAATGGTATTCAGAACAAAGTCCACTAAACATAGAAGAGGGCACATGTAGCTCTCGCTAACACACTTGCTTTGCTTCTCCGTTCTGTCCATCTCTGCTGCACCGATCCTATCATTGTGCTGCAGGCTGACCTCCAAGCTCCCTGAAGTAAGGATAGGCACAGCTCTACTCCAACGGTCCCTCCGCAAGGATCAACCTGTTTCGCTACGGACATAGTCGAATTACCCAGCAAGTTTGACAGTGAACGTGGTTCCACTCCTACAAGCTGTTTCTGGCTTACCCTATTCCGAGGGTACTAGCCACACCATCTTCTCCAGTTTTCTTCACTGTACTTGCCAGGTATCAAGTAGACGCTTGTTTCCTCGCTGTTCCTTCCTCAGTTTGCGCCATGACCAGGACCTGATTCCCCTTTTGTACTACATGCTGGTGCCTTGTTTTTCTGCCAACACAGGAAGCAATCTATGTTATTTTTGCATGCATGTAGCCTGTACCAACTACTCCTATGCTGGTACTACTAACCAGGAAAACCTCTTCATTGTATACCCCCCTCTGTTGGCCAGGCCTAAACTTAAAGGGAACCTGACCCCTCCAAATTAGTCCCCAGCCTCTAAAAACCTGTCCCTGCACCTTCCTATAAGGTTTCAAGCTATCCCTCTCTTTCCTTTTAAGGTACCATCACACGTGGCAATATGGCTTCTATATCGCCGGCAATTTGACGTGAGCGTGCACGTTTCGAGAACTTTTTTGCACATCGCTGTCACCCTGTCACACACAGAGATCTCACCTGCATTGTACGGCGATCCTGCGTTCCGGAAATAGCCTGCAGAAGGCCGGAAGCAATTTCCCTTTTCCACATCGCCGCGTCACACGCCACCATCTTATCAGCGATGTGGGCGTAGAGTGCGAGTACGAGGAGACAGGCGTGTCAGAGTCTTTTTCACCGCGCCCCTACCACTCCAATTGGCCGACACAACTGTGTTACCACCAAGCCACCAATCGCGGCAGACGGGGCGCAGAAAACCGCACGCACAGGCACACCTATGGGATTGATCCCAGAATGTCTGAGCTCGCTTTCTACATCGCTATCGCCCTGTCACACGCCAGGAAGCGCTGAGATTGCCTGGTGGATATACCCTGATTTCACTGCAGTGCAGTTTGATCAGGCGACGCTCCACTGGCGATTTCTCACCGCAAAATCGCCCTGTCTCACGCCACTACGCAGAGGTGATGTCGCTTCCACATCGCCGAAATACACGCATTTACGGCAATATGGAAGCCATATCGCTGCGTGTGACTGTACCTTTAGAGATTATGTAAAGTGGAATAATCACATTTATTACCTGGCAAATCTGATGCTTCTGCTGCCCTGAGTAGTCACAAAAGGTGTTCCCTCTGGCTCCTTTTCGCCGCCTCCACAGTTGTTTTTCACTCCCCAATGGGCGTGAAAATGAATGTTGATCCTGTGACTGATCGCTGGGCGGGCTTAGCTGGAATGACGCAAATTGCGTCATTTCCGGCGCTGTGACGTCGATACACCCTTTGGGTGTATGGACTGACACTGCCGCATGCGCAAGTTGTAAATATCACATCGCGCATGCGCAATGCGCAGTGAGGTCCGTACATACACCAGAAGGGTGTATCGACGTCACAGCCCCGGAAATGACGCAACTTGCGTCATTCCGGCTAAGCCTGCCCAGCGATCCTACACAGGATCATCAACAATCATTTTCACGCTCATTGGGGCATGAAAAACAACAGTGGAGGCGGTGATAAGGAGCCAGAGGGAACACCCACTGTGACTCCTCAGGGCAGCAGAAGCCGCAGATTTGTCAGGTAATACATGTGATTATTCCACTTTACATAATCTCTAAAAGGAAAAAGAGGGATCGCTTGAAACTTTATAGGAAGGTGCAGGGACAGGTTTTTAGAGACTGGGGACCGATTTGGAGGGGTCAGGTTCCCTTTAACTTCTCTAGCTCCAATTGCTAGGCCCTAGGTTCCCCTACACTGTAGAGTGACCCTAGAGGGAAACCGTGTTAATGCATCCATTTGCATAAAATACACATTATCAGTAACATATATACAAGTATACATAAATAAACATCACATCAACAGTTTTAAAGAACACATAAAGTTGCCATCAGTCTTCAGGGCTAGGAATCGCTCTCTGGCTCCAGTCACCTCCTTACATTAATCTCCCTAGGAAAACCAATGAAGCGGTCCTTACCAGAACAGCCGCTATTTTAAATATTTGACATATGGCATTGCAGTAATAATAGCAGAGTATGAGGTGTAAAAAGTACCTTCCATTTCGCATGTTAACGTGTTTCCTCTGGGTCGTTTTTATGTGGTTTTATACACTAACATAGTCTGCTGCCTGGTAATAAATCATACAGCAGACACATCCGAATCACACACTATTAGTGCTGAGTATCTATATGAGTACATTGTAACATACATCCTAACAGTATAGGTAGACTAATAATAATAGTAAAAGATCAGAGAAAAGCATTGAGGTGGTTTTGAAAGTTCAATTCACAAAAGCCCATTTCTCACTTGGTCCATTAGGGAACACGAGAAAGCATGGGTGTATGCTGTCACCAGGAGGCTGATACTAAGAATTACAACCTAAAGAAAAAAGTCCTCTCATATTCAACAGGTCACACCCACCTGCGGCATTGAGCTATTCGGTTTTAGATTAGTAGTGTGCAGACTGGTTTCTGCCAATGGTATTTCTATTTTTCCTTTCCCCTATGACCGCACCACAAGAGAGAGGGAAAGGACAGGAAACCTACTGAATAAAAAGGGCAATACCTCTCCACCACATCCATATCTCTCCTCTCCTTGTGGGGAACCTACAAAGATGAAGAGGATTGTACCAAGATAGCATCTGTGCAGTGCCTAGTGGGAGCTCTGCTCACGTGCAGTAGGTGGTGCTGGCACTATGTTCTTGCTGCGAGCTGCCATGTTGTCTGGCGCATGCAGTTAGGCAATGTGGGGAGACACTCCCTGAGGACTCATGCCCCCATGATGCGTGTGCTGACAGACAATGGCTTGGTCTGCTCATGTGCAGGGCGCAGATCACCAGTATGCTCCGTGTAAGAGTGTGCCAGCGTCAAGGAGATTTGGTCCGGACAGTGCCACCGGGAGCTGGAAGCCCGGACGTGTGTATGCCAGCAGAGGACTTCTGGCCCAGAAGAGAGGTCAGATCAATTGCATGGGGTCCAGGGGAGGCGCCGGCCGGAAGGTCTTGATGGAATCTGGTGCCTCATATAAAACATGAGGTTGATTGCCCAAGAGTGAGTTAGGCTCTGGCTTACTTCACAGAGTAAGCAGTACTAAAATGTTCCCTGATATGTCATTTGTTATTCTATAATGTTGGGAATCAATTATAACTCCAGGCTGTGGAGTCAGTCGAGCTGTGTATGAGGGAGTTGATGAGTATGAGTCTGAGTTGGCTTCAGCGATATTGAGGAGTTGAAGCTGGAGGTTCGGCTTACCGACTCCACAGCCCAGGCTCTGAGGGTGGTAACATTTCTGACCCCACACTGCCGTCTGCTGGCCTTTCTCAAAACTACCATTTCCTTATATAGCCAAAGGAAGCTAAGCTACTTTGGGGATTATCCAGCAGTTGAGGGCAGTGAGCTCATGCTGATGCTAATGCAGGAGTGAAGACTCAATAGTGATGATGTGAGTGCTGCATTTTTAGGAGAGGTGTATAAAAGCGATGGGTCTGCTCCGGACCACTCCTGTCCTCTAGTCATTACGTGCAGTATAGAGTAGGAGGGCTGCATGTTATCCAGAAAACTAATGTAAAGTGCCATGGAACCAATGGCGCTACAAAAATAAATAATAATAATAATAATAAAAACTTTCTTTTGAAAGGCAGAGTCCATGCTACAGTGTGCTCCTCATCAAGGTAGGCCCGAACATAGTAAAACCTGGGAGACCTGACAACCAACCAAAGTAAAGGCAGTTATGGATCCCTGCTACTAAGATACTCTCAGAGCTAAGAAGAGGAAGAGTTAACTAAGGATACACTGTCAACTCTGCCGTTTATGTGGAGTAATCATAATCGTCGTTCATGAAACCTATAGTGTCTGTTTGTTATGGGCCTGCAATCCCTTCCTCTACTACTTCATGCTATATGGTCTGAGTGTCTGCGCCTGGCAGAAACAAAATGAAAGTGTAACCAGACCGTGAAGCTTGGCCACTACACATAGCTGGACTAAGAAATCAGCCCCTGTGATCCACCTAGTTACCTTGTCTTACTACCAAATCCCCTCAACCTGTGGATTACCAGAGCCGTCGGAGGCACCATGACAGAACTAAGGTCCGATTTCTCAGGCCCTGCATTCCTGCTGGAGGTTGCAACACAGGCAATGGCAGAGGATCATCAGCAGCAACCAACGTCCCTGGGGCAACAAAAACACGGTGGCAGACGCAACAAGACCCACGACAGCATCAGGTCAGATGGAGTAATGGCAGTCACTCCAAAAACACCAGGAGCGATAATAAGGCAAGTAAGAGGAGTGGATCACTATGGACCTACAACCTCGAGGAAGCATCGATTGTCCGTTTCACCCCTGCCTCCAGATTCGGTACCCTTATTACAACTAAGGATGGTGAGTGAACTGTGTGAATGTCACAATGGAAGTAAATTCCAATTTTTTTCTATTTTTTATTGTTATAAGTAGAAAGGAAAGCGGAGACTCCTTACCCTATTTATCGAAGAGAAGACACCGCTTTGATGATGAGATAACCTCTTGCTGCAAGGTCCTCAAAGTGGACGTAACAGTGGTGAAATCATCTAAAAAATCCGAAGACCCAGACCCTCTGTGGTTCTCATGGAGCATCTGCTGGGGCTCAACTTTAGTCCTCAGCTTCTGTCGTGGTCTTGCCAGGCCTGGTGTACCACAACCTCTTTTTCCCTCAGCCAATTTGGCTTACTCCTCCCCATAGCCATGTTTTTTTCTCTCTGGCCATGTCAGCAGCCTCCAGTGTGCTCCCTGGAGAGCCTCACAATTCCACATCTACGGGGCCATTTTTTTCAGCACCCATCTGCATTCTTCAGACCAGGTTTGGTCAACTGTCTTCCACTGGGAACCAACACTATGGCCCCCAGCAAGGCTCCTCTTTTTCTGGCATCATTTAACCCCTTCCTCTCGTCACACCAGCATGCTCAGCACCCACCGGTTGTGCACTTTGCCAGCATGGCCTGTAAGAGAAAATTCCTGTCAGTTCAACATGTTGCAACTTGCGCTGCTTGCACCTCGTTGCCCCCATCCCAAGAGTCCCCACTACCTGTAATGGGAATACAGGAAACCATACTTTTTGCCACATCTTAGGTAAAAATTTCATCTCCAACTTATAAAGGTTTTGGATAGATGCTTCATGTGTGTGGTATATATTGGACTATCTATCTATTGGATCAGTCGCACAAGGTTAACCAACAAAAAAGGGAAAGAAAAGTGACTCGAGATCCAGATTGTATGCAAATTTGAAAACCTTTTATTGTTTGAGATCAGGTAAAGTGCACAAGTGCTCAGGTAATGTCAGAAAAAAGTACACGTTTCTGAGGCAATACAGGTTACATATAATCCGATATTGTATTACAGTGATAACAGTTGGAAATATTTAATCTTGTTTCCAATTCATGAATATGGACACATGTGCCACCTTATCAACCCAATTGATACATGAAAAAAACTGGAATAAGGCTGCCTTCACATTTGCGTTTGGAGCGCAGCGCACCAAACGCAGCCAAACGCTTGCCCACATGCGTTCCTATGTTTAACATGGGAATGCATGTGCCTGCGTATGGCTGCGTTTGGCCGCATTTGCGTTCGGATGCACATAATTTATGCGTCTTCCGACCGCACTCCAAACGCAGCATGCAGCATTTTTGTGCGATTGCAGCGCTTGTTCTATCCGCAAGCGCACAAAAGATGCATTGATCTCAATGGATCCGCAGTGTCCTCTGCATGACAGCGCAGGAGAACGCTGCGGATCTCATTGAGATCTCTCCCGTTGGCTGCCGGTTATCACCGGCGGCCACCGGGAGATCATGCAGGGCCGCTGCTGTTCTCCCGCCGGTGTCAGTGGGGAGATACAGCTGATCTGACAGCTGTTTAAATCTCCTGCACTGACACTGAATAGGTGCGGGAGATTTTGAAGCAGCGATCAACTGTTTCTTCTCTCCCGCACTGATATCCCCCTATTCGATGTCAGCGCGGGAGATTTAAACAGCTGTCAGATCAGCTGTTTCTCCCCGCTGGCACTGGCGGGAGATCGGCTGTGCCGGGAGGAGGAGATCTCTGCCGCTGATCTCCTCTTCCCGGCCTCCCCCAGAGACAGCTGATTGGCTGCCGGGGCACCATTGTAATGTGAACGCATGCGGAGATTCACATTATTATGGGCTGCGTTTGCATCTACATGCCCTCTGCATGCAGACACAAACGCAAATGTGAAGGCAGCCTAATATGGGATATATTGGCGTCATATAATTGTGAATGTAAATAATCTCCACCCACAGACTTTTAGATTGTGTAGTATAGCCTCCAGTCGGTTATCTATAGCTATTCACAGGCCAGATTAACCATAGGACCAAAGCTTTTGGTGTATATCTGTATAGTCTAGGAGGGTCACAGCTATAACTGTCATAAAGACAGCTTCACCATGGGTTCAATGGCCCTTCATATGTGCCTTTACAGTCTATATCAGGTCTCAAAAGACTAAACACACTATTGCACCATTTCCAGGTAATTTAACCAACTGTTTGTCCTATTAAGGGGGAATAATCAATTCATCCAGTCTCATATATATGTGTCACTATGTATAGTATGCCATGTGAACAATCAGTTCATGTTAACCTATTAAAATTGCCTTGAAGAGCCTGGTCATTTACACTCAGTCAAAGACCAGCGAAAACATTTCGGTTAACCTTATCATAATGCAATCAGGCTTAAAGATTACCTTCGATCTGCACAACCTGTGAACCACGTCCTCACATGTGCACGCTAATGCCTGGGGTATGTGAGATCACCCCCCCCACCCTCCCCTACATCCTGGGTTATGTGAGATCCCATCCATCCTGGGGAATGTGAGATTCCCCAATCCTGGTATTTGGCTCTCATCATGGCAAACACTTAAAGTAACAAATGATTGTACTCGCCCTCCATGGCTCTCCAGCAGCAGAGTGACGTCCTGTTCTCATGCCAGCAACTGAACAGCATGAATGCGCACAGCGCATGATGTCAGTATCATGCACTGAGCTCCACACGCTGGTTAGTTCAGCTGCCGGCATGAGAACAGGACGTGGTGCTGCGGACACTGAGTATAATCATCCATCCGCCCCCATCTACTGGGATATTCACCACTATGCAGTGAATATCCACTGTCTTTAATTGTGGGCACACGTGATCTCCCACGGCTCCAGCAGTGGTGAGTGATCACGTGTTCCGACAGTTTAAGAAATGTTGTTATGCACTGCTCCCCCGCCCACTTCTGAGCACATGCTTCAGTGCTGAGAGGTGACGGGTGGGGGATGCAGCGAATATTAAATTAGCTTAATCAGGCGGCATGCTGCTGCATTCAACTCATCCCTCTGGTGACCCGCTCCACCACCGCTGCTTCCACCCTTCACACTACAGCCCAGACCACACATTCAGACTAGAAGAAGCACCCCCCACTTCTCCCAAATTTTGGGGCAAAAAAGTGCATCTAAAAGTCTGAAAAATATGGTAAGTAGGACTCTGAGCTTTATTTATTAATTGATTCTTAGGTGTGTATCAATTATAAACTGGTGAAACTTGGATGAAGTCTCAAGGGCACAGTCTGTCTTCTGTGTGTCATGTGATCTATATAGTTCCCAGTAGAATTTAATGGCCAAGTCTGATCTGCAAAGCAGGTGAGAATATGGCCTGCTGTGAGTCTCAGATCACAGACATGGAACCATTTTTACAACTGTGTGAGGGTCATTCCATGTCAAGTGAACCAATGATTATTACCTCTATATTTTTAATTCTTTTGAGATTTTGTTATTTGATAATAGCATGTCAGACAATGCAAAATGTGAAGAGAAAAATTTTTTTAAAAATTTATTTTTTTTTTAAATGATTTTCAAAGTTCGGAAAAAGTGTGAATTTCGCTGTTGCCTGCCTTTACGTTTCTCCTCATAACTCAGGATAGGAATAAGATAGAGAGACAAAATAAACACCATTCTACTCAGAACTATACAGGCTTTCACCAGATATGTCACAAGAGTATCTTTGTTAATATTTTACCCATGTGATCGCAAGCGCAAAACTTTAAAACGTATTTCCGAAAAATCGGCACGCTTTAAATATTTCAAAAACTGCCCATGTGTCTGCTATGCTCTTAGCCACATCTGTACCAAATTTCAAGTTGGGATCGCAATGGGATCATATTTTAACATATTTTTTTTTTTTTTTTTTTTTTTTTTTTTTTATTAAGCCTTCATTGGGCAAAAGCAGAAAAAAAAAAAAAACAACAATGTACAGTGAAAATACAAGTTAAGTATATAGAGAAGTACAATAAGTTTCAGTTAGATATTAAAGACAAGGTTTTTCAAGTTTCGTCAAATGTTGCATAATCAGTATATAAATTCAAGGCAGTAAACCGTTCAACAAATTCCCCCCCCCCCTCCTCCCCCCTCCCCAGGCAAGGAAGATGGCATAAGATGCGTTAGACAAGTCTAATCGGACTTGTACCAGCCGCCAGCTGGCCCATGTACCAGTCAGTAAACTGGAAACAGCTATGAAGCGACTGGCGTACGGATAATGGCTGCAAATCCATAAAATGAGACCATATAAGAAAGAAACGTTCTGTATATTGCTCTTTATGTAACAACGCTTCAGTCCATTCCAATTGGAAGAGATATTTGACCTTACCAGAAATGAATGTTAAATTAGGAACCGTAGGTTGTGCCCACAAGTGAAGAATACTCTTTCTAGTAGCCGCAGCCCATATGATCAGGATACGCTTCTGTGAGGTAGTAAGATTTGTGATCTGGCTCTGCGGCAAAATGTTAAACAATGCCCACTCTGGAGATAGCACAAAGGGAATATTAAAGGAGGTGTGGAGATAAGTATGGAGTTGTCTCCAGATATCTTGTATGTTAGGACACTCCCAAAGACAGTGAAAAATGTCCGCCGGCGAATGAGAGCATTTAGGACAAGGATAGTGACCTCCCATCGACATTTTAGCCTTGAGTGTAGGTGATATATATGCTCTGTGGAAGATCATGAGCGCCATTGTAGAGTAGCTATCATGTGGTAGGGCAGCGTTTAAACGTAGAGTGGCCTGGAGGAGATCAGTTAGTGTATAAGAGGGAAGTTGTAACGTCCACCTACCCGGGCCAGGAGAAGTATCAGTCCAGGAGATACACGGCTTAATGGCTTTGTAGATGAGGCTGAGGGAATAAGCATTCGACCGAGCGCTTAGGGTGACCCGATGCAGAGGACTAGATCTATCCCGACATGGTATATCACTTAGTATTGATGTGGCGTAGTGTTTAATTTGAGCAAACGTAAAGACATTGCCTGCCAAAATTGGATAAGTGGAAACCATATCATCAAATGAACGAAGGGATTGCGTGGGAGTCAAGATATCACATATCAGTCTGCATCCGGCCTCCCCCAACACCCGGTAGATGGGGGGCGGTCTGCCATGTAAAAAAGACTGATTCCCCATAAAAGGGAGGAAGATTGATTTATAAGGATCCAAGCCACCAATCTTTCTGGCATGACGCCATGCCAAAACCACCGACCACAACAATGGGTTTTCCCTAACCTCTGTAGGAACATTATGGGTCTGTGAGTGTAGAAGAGCTGGTAAGCTAACGGGATGGGACATTGCTGCATCTATGGTAGTATTAGTGTACCTAGAGGAGGCCCACAACCAATCCAAAGAATGCCGTAGGGTAGCCGCAATACTATACAGTCTCAAGTTCGGAAGATTAAGCCCTCCCAGTGATTTATTTTGCTGTAACTTGAAAATACTAATTCTGGAGCTACCTCTCGAATCCCAGATGAATTGTCGGAAGGCTTTTGTCAAGACCCGATCATCTGCCCTAGATAGCAGAACAGGAAGAGTTTGTAAGGGAAAGAGAATTTTGGGAAAGGACATCATCTTTATTAGGTGAATTTTACCCGCGAATGATAGTTTAATTGACTTCCATGAGTGGAGTTCAGTAATGATGGAGGAGATGAGCGGTCTAATATTGAGTCTGTAGATATCATGTGGGTTGGATGGCAGAGAGACCCCCAAATACTTTATATGATTTTGTCCCCAACCAAAGGGAAACGGAAATGACCACTGTCTGCGGGCCTCCGGAAACATTGCCAGTGCCCTTGATTTAGCAAAGTTTATGCGGAAACCTGAAACATCTCCAAATTCCTGAAATGCTGCCATGATAGAGGGAACGGATTCTTTAGGATTAGCTATCATAAGCAGTATATCATCGGCAAATGCCAGAATCCTGGGTGTATGGTGACCAATCCCAATTCCCCTAAAGGATGGAAGCATCTCTAGGTAACGGAGCAATGGATCTAATGCGATATTAAATAATAAAGGGGATAGGGGACATCCCTGCCTCGTACCTCTGTAAATTGAGAAAGGGGACGATTGAGTGCCATGGAGCCAGATGGAGGATTGGGAATTAGCATATAATGTGCGAATAAGATTAAAAAAGGAAAATCCAAATAATCTATATTTGAGAGTCCTAATAAGGTGAGACCAGGATACCCGATCAAACGCCTTGTCAGCATCAAGGCTGACCAGAATATTGTGTTTGGATTTAGTTTGATGGCTGTGTATAATTGCGGCTAGAGCCGTTCTAATATTATAGGTAATAGACCGTTTGTGGACAAAGCCCGTCTGGGATACTGTAAGAATATCAGGGAGTATAGATTGCAAGCGATTAGCCATAATTTTAGTGAGAATTTTGAAATCCGTATTTAATAGAGATATAGGACGGTACGAGGCAGGGAGTAGTGGGTCTTTACCCGGCTTAAGAAGCAGTGAAATACACGCCTCATTAAACCGATCTGGCATGGATTCAGAGGTGATAATGTGATTAAAAAGAGATGTAAGATGTGGTGCAAGAAGTGGCCGCAGCATCTTATAAAATTCCGCCGAGTAGCCATCCGGGCCCGGTGCTTTAAGCAATTTAAGCGATTGAATAACAAGGGTAACTTCGTTTTCAGATATTGGGGCATTTAACACATTTCTGTGCGTGTCAGACAATCTAGGTGGGTTTACCTTTTTAAGAAAATCATAGCCTTCTGTCTGCGAGTCAGTGGAGGGGCTGTAAAGATCGGCATAGAAATCCCTAAAAACCGTACAGATTTGAGCTGGTTGGCATAGAATAGTACCATCAGGGTGTTGAATATTAGGTATTTTTGTGGCCGTCCTAAATGGTTTCGTCAAGGAGGCTAGAAGGCGACCAGGTTTATTTCCCCACCTAAAATAGCGATTTCGCTGATATGCTAGATGATTGTGTGCCTGTTCAGTTAATAAAACGTCTAAAGTGTGTTTTGTATCAAGGTAAGCCTCTTTAGCAGAAGGTGTGTGAAGCAGCTGGAGGTCCCTGTACGTTTGAGTTAGTTGATCCAATAGAGGTTTTATGGTCGACAGCAGCTTTTTCTTTTTATATGAGGTATAAGAAATGACATGGCCTCTTAGTACGGTCTTAGCCGCAGCCCAGAACAAGTTGGGGTTGTCAATATGTTCTAAATTATCCTCTGTGTAAGTCTCCCACCATTGTACTAGGCTTCTCCCAAAATCCTCAGACGCATATAGATGCGAAGGGAAGCGCCATCTAAAACTGACAGACCTATGTGTTAATAGATCCATGGTGAGTAATACCGGAGAGTGATCAGAGATAACCCTCGGTAAAATTTCCACCGTTTTCAGCGTAGAGAACAAGGAAGATGAGGGAAGCCAGTAATCAATTCGTGTATGAACATCGTGAACCCTTGAATAATAGGTATAGTCCTTGTCTGTAGGATGGCAACATCTCCAAGAATCAATGAGATCCAATTGATGTAATAGCATGGAAATTAAGTCAGTAGAGGGATGCGAAGCAGGTAATGGGGTCGATCTATCCAGCACACTGTCATGTACGGTATTGAGGTCCCCCCCCAGTAAAATGTCCGTAGCATGGTGGTCGTGTATTATATCTATTAATTTGGAGTAGAAGAGACGGTTGGGGGAATTAGGAGCATATACATTAAGAAGACAATATTCCCTTTGTTCTATCATAACTTTAAGGAGTAGATAACGACCCGATGGATCTCTCACCGCTTCCCGCACAGAGTAGTCAAGGTCCTTATGAAATAGTATAGCCACACCGCGTTTCTTTTTCGAGAATGAGGCCTCGACGCATTCAGAGTAGTGCTTGTTGCGCAAGAGCGGGTGTTTGCCGCGGAGCCAGTGAGTTTCCTGTAAAAAAACAACATGAGGGCGTAAGCGAGAGATATGATCAAGAACCTTCCTACGTTTAACTGGAGTATTAAGGCCAGCGACATTCCAAGAGAGTAACTTAAGGGAATCTATGTTAACATGAGAAAATAGCGTAGTGTTCGCAGCCATGTCACCCTATACCTCGTTTGTGCCATGGCATAGTGACATCAGAGAAAGTAAACCTGGGCCTGGGTCCGTCCCAGCAAGCATCACCCAGAGCCCAGAAATAGCGAAAAGTAGTCCTGCCTAGGGAAGAGGATCCCACCCACCCACCCCCCACCATCCCAACAATAATAACTGCTGTAAACCAAATAACAACATTAAGTCACAATCCGACCTGGAGCCAATTGAAAGCGCGTACATCTCACAGGTGAAATAAGCATCAAATATTCAATCATAGAAAACATATTTTAAGTATAAAAGAAGAACAGGGATGTAACCACCACCAAAACAACCCGCATAATAATTCAAGAGGAGAAACACCTCCCAAGGGAAGTCACAAGGGAATAGTTTCAGGTAGTCGGAGAGGTGGCCCTAAAGGTACGTCGAACCTCCGTCATGGCAGCATCTGGATCGGTGAATGTAAAAGTCTTTCCCCTGAGACCAACTCGGAGGCGAGCAGGATAATTTAGAGCAAAGCGAACGTGTTCATCATGTAAGATCTTACAGACAGGCGCAAATGCCCGGCGCTTCGCAGTTACGGTGGGGGAATAATCCTGAAAAATAAGTAGAGAGTGTCCTTCAAGTTTGACCTCAGGGAGCGACCGAAATTTTCGGAAGATCGCCATTTTGTCCTGAAAGTTCAGCATCTTGAAGATAACAGGACGAGGACCGGAGTTAGGTTCAGTAGACGGAGATCCGAGTCTATGAGCTCTTTCCACTGCCATCACACCAGAAGCATCAGACAAGTTTAACAGGCGAGGAAGCCAAGTAGATGTAAGATGAAGTAAATCTTTTACGGATTCAGGGACCCCAATAAGGAGTAGATTGTTTCGACGACTCCGGTTTTCAAGGTCGTCAACCTTGCTGGTAACCTGTTCTAGCATAAGATCTTTAGCTTTGACCTGAGTGATGTAGGATTGGACCATGTCTTCCAGGTCAGAGATGCGTTGCTCAGCGACTGAAATCCTGTTGGAATGGTCAGTAATGTTAGTAGTTATAGAGTCTATAGACGATTGTAATGAGTCTATTTTTGGCATGAGCAGACTAGTGACCGAGTCAGTAATGGCCTGCAGTGACTCCTTGGAAAGCGTAACAATCGGGTCCGAGGGTGCAGCAGTAGGTTTCATTGTCTGGGCTCTGGTCTTGGCAGCTTTAGTAGAACCTGGGGTGACAAATTTTTCCATATCCGCAGAAACAGGGAAAAACCATAAAGTTTAGTATAGCTGAGGTTAGGAAGTATCAGGAGGTGAAAGATGCTCAGGAAGAGGCCACAGGTCGGATCGAGGGCAAAAATTCACATGATCAGAGAACGTAGTAGAACACCCGGGTAGCACATATTCAAGATATAGTCATAGGTGGGTTTGCAGGATGTAGATAGAGGAGTAGAATTTTAACATATTTTACTATTAATAGTGTCAATGGGTCATTCCATATCAAGTGATCTAAATATGAATATTTTTTTTTACCTGACGTCTTTAGATTTTTTTTTTTTTTTTTCCTTTATGAAGTACTACTTTAGTTAATTACAAATTAAAAGTTTGGAATTTTTTTCTTCATCAGTTAATTTTTTACAGATTTTTAAAGTTTAAAAAAAGGGTGAATTTTGGCCTGGTATGACTTTACATTTTTTTATCTCGGGCTAGAAATAAGATAGAGAAACAAAATAAACACCATTCTACTCAGAACTGTCCAGGCTTTCACCAGATATGTCACAAGAGTATATTTGTTAATTTTAATTTTTTACTACCCATGCGAATGCAAACGCAACATTTTGAAACGCATTTCCGAAAAAACGTTTTAATAAAAATTTTCCAAAACTGCCCATGTGTCTTTTATGCTCTTAGCCACATCTGTACCAAATTTCAAGTTGGGATCGTGATGGGATCATATTTTAAAATATTTAACTATGGTTAATCTCATTTTTATTAAATTTTGAAAAAACATGTGAAAGACATACATTCAATCTTTTAACAAAATCTTGAGACATATAAAATATACAAAAAGAGAATTCACAAAGTTATTAGTAACTTTAAGATAAGCTGCAAATTTACTTTTGCGCTTATCTCTGGTGCAATATATACTACAATCTAAATATAATTCCAAACACTCAAGTATACAACCTTTCTCAGGGTTTTGAGATGATGTTCTGATGTCAAGGGGACAAGCAGCCCCAGCAGAATGATTTTTATCACTTGGCCCCTTCTAACAGGTTGACCACGTAAGTGGGTCATTACCCGTTGAGGCCTAGTTGGAATAGTCTATCGACTGGTGTACCGGAAAGGAAGGCCGAAATATTAATGATCTACTCACAGCTCAGAGTTTCCGATGCCTGTCTAATGTTCACTAGAATTCTGAAGGTATAGGTATAGAAAGGAAATACCTAGACTGAATGTATCAGATGGGAAGAAAAGAGAGATAGAAAAGAAGAGAGAGAGAGAAGAGAAACAAAAACCATTAGAAAAAGTTATACTGGGAAAGAAAAGCCACGTAAGAAAAAAAGGAAAAAAAGGAGGGGGGGGGACGGGTGAGGTATGGGAAGGAGAAAGGGTACTCATCCCACTGGCTCCCCATCAGCCAGAGGTTGAGCCATATTATCTGTGCTGGAAAAGATACTCCTAAATTCTGCAGAGTCGTGAAAAAGAATCCATTCAACCCAAATCCCTAAGAATTTGTTCCGAGATCCCGACGCATCAGCTGCGAGCTCCTCCATTTGATATATGTCCATCAATTCTTTGAACCAATCAAGTAGAGATGGAGCCCGGCTTGATTTCCAGAACCTCGGGATCACAGCACGAGCAGCCGAGATGCAAAAGCGGAGAATATCCCTCTTCTGTAGCCCAATAGGACCTGGAAAAATGGATAACGTTGCCAATTCTGGGCAGCATTCGGCTTGTTTACCTGTTATCCGGGCGTATGCATTGAAAACCTCAGACCAGAACCGCCGGATTTTCCCACAACTCCACCAAATGTGTATTATTGTACCCTTCTCTTCCCCACAGCGCCAGCAGGTATCAGGGGTTCCAGGGAACATGTTCTGGAGTGTCGTCGGGCACAAGTACCATCTAGTGAGCAGCTTATAGCTTCTTTCTTGTGCAGAACAAGCGCTAGCTAGTGAGTGAGTAAATATAAAGCATTTCTGCCAATTAGCTTCTGAAATGCTACACCCCAATTCCCTCTCCCAAGCACGTTGGAAGTAAAGGGTGCCCTGCTCTCTCATGGACCCTAAGGCCTGGTATAGAACTGATATTTTGCGCCTCGGTGGAGCCTCCAGTTGGAATAACCTCTCCAATACGTTGGGCGTCAATCTTACCCTGCAAGAGTGGTCAGCTGAATATAAGTATGCTCTGTATTGGAGAAATTCAAATCACTTAAGAGGTCTCGTAGGTTCTTTGAGTTGTAGCTCTGCCATCGGGGGCAAACCACCACTGGACAGAGTCTGTCCTACTCGGGTGTCATCCACAATCCGCCAACATAAAAATCTCTGCCTGTCAAATCTGGGTGGGAAAGATGGGTTGGAAAAAAGGGGAGTCAAAGGGCTAAGTCTGTCGTTTAAGCGGAGGGTTTTCGTCACTAGGTGCCATACCTTCAAGGTGTTTCTGGTCATGTCTGTCAAAGGTACTAGGTCTGTGGAGTCTTTAGGGGAAATCCAAAGCAGGTGTTTCAGCGGAATCCCCAAACCCTCTTGCTCCACCCCTACCCATTTCTTGGAGGACGCATGATAATGCCAATCTAGAGCTCTAACAAGAGAGGAAGCCACAAAGTACGCTCGTATGTTGGGTAGTCCAACCCCTCCTCTGGTCTTGGGCAAGGATAGGATATTCATTCGCAATCTGAACCTCTTGCCCCCCCAGACAAATCTAAGGATCATAGATTGCATTTTGGAGAGGAAGCCTCTATCCAATAGAACAGGAACTGTCTGAAAAGTATATAAGAGTCGGGGCAAGACATCCATCTTGACTACGTTTATTCTCCCGAACCAGGATAGCTTTAATTGTCTATAGGAGGTAAATGCCGATTTCGCGTTAGTCAAAAGGGGTTGATAATTTAAATTGAATATTTGTTTAAAGGGATCCTGTCACCCCCAAAACACCTTTAAAGCTATTAAAACCTGTCCCTACAGCATATTAACACTTTCCCTACACTATTTTTAGCTCCTAAATGCAGTAAATGATATTGCATAAAAACGTTTTATAAGTACCTGATTAGTGATGATAATGAGTGACTATGCTATTCATAGTCACTCATCAAGACTGCCCCTCTGCTTCATAGCACGCCTGAATAGGCGTGATCTACATCCAGGATTCAAAATCGCGCGTCCCTTCTGTGCCCTGTGTTCGTAGGAGGCTGCAGTGTGGCTTGTGACGCGATCCGCGTCATTCCCGGCGCCCTGTGACGTATTTACAGCGGCGCCGCGCTGTTAGCTTCAAAATGTGCACTGCGCATGCCCAATGCGCATGCGCAGTGCACATTTTGAAGCTAACAGCGCGGCGCCGCTGTAAATACGTCACAGGGCGCCGGGAATGACGCGGATCGCGTCACAAGCCACACTGCAGCCTCCTACGAACACAGGGCACAGAAGGGACGCGCGATTTTGAATCCTGGATGTAGATCACGCCTATTCAGGCGTGCTATGAAGCAGAGGGGCAGTCTTGATGAGTGACTATGAATAGCATAGTCACTCATTATCATCACTAATCAGGTACTTATAAAACGTTTTTATGCAATATCATTTACTGCATTTAGGAGCTAAAAATAGTGTAGGGAAAGTGTTAATATGCTGTAGGGACAGGTTTTAATAGCTTTAAAGGTGTTTTGGGGGTGACAGGATCCCTTTAAGATCTTTTGGTATAGGACTCCCAAGTACTTAATGGCTTCTACTTTCCATTTAAATGGGAACTGTTTAGATAGATGAGAAACCAATTCTCCAGGCAAAGAAATATTGAGTGCCTCGGTTTTGGAGCAATTCACTTTAAAGTTGCTCAATTGTCCGAACCGTTCAAACTCCATTAAGACCGAAGGGATGGAGACTAGGTGCTGGGAGATGTAAAGTAGCAGGTCATCTGCAAATAAGGCTAATTTGTGATGACTCTGTCCCAGCTTGACCCCATGGACGCATTCATTGGACCTAAGTGCAAAATATTTAACTATTATAGTGTCAATTCAAAAATCACCAAGAACACAATCAGTCATTATTTCACAATTGCCCGTCAATAGTTTGAATTTGATATAAAGAAACATAGTCTTGTAACCTCTCAAATGAAAGCTGTTACCGTTCTGAGTAAAATGATGCCTCTCCCACTTCATTATCTTATTTCTAGCCTGAGATAAAAAAAATGTAAAGTCATACCAGGCCAAAATTCACCCTTTTTTTAAACTTTAAAAATCTGTAAAAAATTAACTGATGAAGAAAAAAATTCTAAACTTTTAATTTGTAATTAACTAAAGTAGTACTTCATAAAGGAAAAAAAAAAAAAAATCTAAAGACGTCAGGTAAAAAAAAATATTCATATTTAGATCATTTGATATGGAATGACCCATTGACGCTATTACTAGTAAAATATGTTAAAATATGATCCCATTGTGATCCCAACTTGAAATTTGGTACAGATGTGGCTAAGAGCAAAGCAGACACATGGGCAGTTTTTGAAATATTTAAAGCGCGCCGATTTTTCAGAAATGCGTTTTAAAGTTTTGCGCTTGCGATCACATGGGTAAAATATTAACAAAGATCCTCTTGTGACATATCTGATGAAAGCCTGGACAGTTCTGAGTAGATTGGTGTTTATTTTGTTTCTCTATCTTATTTCTAGCCCGAGATATGATAGAAAATGTAAGGCCATACCAGGCCAAAATTCGCACTTTTTTAAAACTTTAAAAATCTGTAAAAAATTAACTGATAAAGAAAAAAATTCAAAACATTTTTTTTGTAATTAACTAAAGTTGTTCTTCATATAGAAAAAAAATTAAAAAAATCTGAGGACGTCAGGGAAAAAAAAATATTCATTTTTGGATCACTTGACATGGAATGACCCGTGAGTGGATCAATGAAACTCTCTGGGTATGTGTGCTGTCAGGGAAAAGATGGACACCACTAAGATGTGTCATACGTGTACCTAAGACCAGAGCGGTGGGGAGATGGTCACAAATTATAGAGAGCAAATTGGGAATCCCTCATTTTTCTCTCTAGTTTTTGATGTTGACACATTAATAATTGTCCCCCTCCCATGTCCTGTCAATATAGTTGCTCACATGGACAAAATAATGATGTATTGAATGTAACTTGTTATTTCCTTACTGAACATTTAGTGACAACACTGGAAATTCCCTTTCAGATCCGCTTTCTTTATCCAATTCTCTTTTTCTGAAGCCAGACCAACTTTCTTTTTATTGTGTAATGTCTCAGAATGTGTTTTCAGAAATAACCCTTACACCCTGCCCCTGGTTAGTATACATACTGTAGCAAAGCCCTTTACTATAACAAGCTTGATACATGGAGCCTAAAAGAATGCCTGACATTTTGAGGAAGGCAATATTCACGACCATCAGTCGTCTATAGACATGTGTGATGTGCATTTGGTGTCTGCATATTACTATTTTTCTTGTTTTCCGCAGGGGAGACGGTTCAGAGAGCATTCGCCTATCCGAGATCTATGGAAAACTGGAAGAGATAGAGGCAGACAAGGCGCCTGCTAAGTACGCTGCCATATCCATTATGTTTTTTTCTCCGTTTTTTTTTCCGATAGTGAATAATTTTTTTTCCCTTCCTCAGAGCTTCTGTGATCCTTGCTGGATTGGGATTCAAGCACAATATGCAGCAGCAGATGACCAAGTGAGTGCCATTAACCCTTTATCGGGTAATATATGGTGGTCTGGAAGATTTTGTTGTTTATGCTGGCAAGAAAAGTTTTTGTTTTTTTTCTTTTTCTCTGTGGTGGTCACGTTTTTCTTTTGGGGGAAAGCAGAGTTTAAGGAGTTGTCCAATATTCGACTGGCTGCTCACTCCTATGCCTGAAGCAGGGGCGGACTGGCCCAGGTGGCAGGGGGGCTGCGGTCCGAACATTCTGATAGCACTCCCCCCCGGTCATCAAAAATTACCGATGGCACAAACCCCCGGTCATCAAAAATTTCCAATAGCCCCCCCCCCCCCCTTCCCGGTCGTCAAGAATTTCCGATAGCACAACCCCCCCCCCCCCCCGGTCTTCAAAAATTTCCGCTAGCAAATATAGCTTCCCCCCTCAAATCAGGGCTGGCAGACAAAAACTGCCACCCGGGGCCAGAGGCGCCAGAGTAATGATTGGGCATGGGACTCATGCAACTTCACAACCTCACGTGAGCACCGACACAGCTGGAAAGGTGACGGCACGGGAGATCAGGATATGCGCAAGCAAAAAAGTGAAGAGGATGACTTGATAGTGGACGATCTTTTTAACCCCTTCAAGACCAAGGGCGTATGTATATGCTCTTGGCCGTGTCCCTCCCTCTGATGCGAGCTCATGCCTGTACTCACATCCCTCACACATGTCAGTTGATCTGATCAGCTGAGATGTGCAGCTAACAGATCTGATCAGAGATCAGTTCGATGCTGTAAAGCCTTCGGATCGCACTGTCACTTACTGACATGGCGATCCAAGGCACCGAGGCGGGGATCGCGCTGTTCCTCGCCGTGATCGGAGGTCCCGTAATGTGATCACGGGACCTCCATTTGTTACCTCTACAGCCCGGGGTCCTGTAATGACCCAGGAAGCTGTCTGCAATCACTTCCTGTGGATAGATGGCGAGCATTGGCATCTACAGAAAGTGATAATTTCTGCTATGTAGAGAGATGCAGCAGCTCATCTCTACATAACAGAAGTGATATGACTATTCAGCACCCTAGTGGTGGAGTATAAAATAAAGAAAAATAAATGTTTTTACAAATATGGGGAAAAAAAAAAAGTTTAAAACACCAAAATTACATTTGTTGGTCACCGTAACTCTGCAATAATAGGTGATCAAAACAACGTGCCTACCCCAAAATGGTATAATTAGAAATGTCAGCTCAAGATGCAAAAAACAAGCCGTCACGCAGCCCATGAGGATGATACGGGTCGCATAAAATGGCGCAAAAGTGCAATTTACTTTCTTTAAAATTTCCGAATTTTTGTCACCACTTAATAGATTTCAAGCATGTATACTTTTATCTAACCCCTACCAACCCGAGACATCATACTGACATGTCAGTTTTACCATATAATGAACATGGTGAATAAAAAAAAACCAAAAACAAACGTGTAATTGCACTTTTTATGCAATTTCACCGCAGTTGGATTTTTTTTTTCACATTTTCCTGTACACTATGTGGTAAAATAAATTATTTTATTCTAAAGTACAACTCGTCCCGCAAAGAACAAGCCGTCATATGTCTATATTGATGGAAAAGTAAAAAAGTTATGGCTCTTGCAAGAAGGGGAGGGAAAAACGGAAAATTGCCAAGGGGTGAAGGGGTTAATGTGCAGCTGTGACATAGACCCTAGCATGTAGTTTACTTTTTATTCTTCTTGCTCATGGTATAACTTTGCAGTGATATCTGAATATCAGCTAGGCTATTTGTTCAAATAACTAGACATATATATTGTGTTAAAAATTCATGTTTTTTTGAATTTTTTATAATCTTCATTGTAACATTTGCCTATATTTTTCTTTACTGTCAGAGAATTTTCTGGTGGATGGCGTATGAGGTTGGCATTAGCTCGGGCTCTATTTGGCAGGTACAGTATTACATTTTTTTTATGTCATTACTAAAGAGAGTTTTTATCTTTTCTATACTTATGTTACTGTGTAACCCTTTTTCACCTCTGATTGGCTCAGTCACCAAAAATCACTTTACATTTTGTGGAGTGTATTACTCAATGTAATTTAAAGGCAGGGCTGTGGGGTCGGTAAGCCAAACCTCCGACAACTCAATTTCCCTGACTCCGACTCACACATACACGGCTCATGTTTGGGTGATAAATTTATTGTAGTACAATGTGAACATCAGGCTTTAATCATGTTATTGTACAATAATCAAGATATTTAAGGTAGATAGAACATAAAATAAATTTATTGTAATAGAATTTTAGAACACAAAAAACTTTAATAAATTGTAAATATGCAATGCTCTATGTAAAAAATGGGAAAAAGATTTCAACATAAAATTGAATAACATATAAATTTGTTATGAGAAATAGAATCACCTCCATAAGTTCCTACCTCACTGATGACCTCAAATCTGACCTAATTATTTCTCCTTCGCCTCATTGGGGGACACAGGACGATGGGTTATGCTATTCTGCCACTAGGAGTCGACACTAAGCAAATGAAAAAAGAAGCACAGTGGCTCCTCCCAGCAGTATACAGTTGTGGCCAAAAGTATTGACACCCCTGCAATTCTGTCAGATAATACTCAGTTTCTTCCTGAAAACGATTGCAATCACAAATTCTTTGGTATTATTATCTTCATTTAATTTGTCTTCAATGAAAAAACACAAAAAGAATTGTCCTAAAGCCAAATTGGATATAGTTCCACACCAAACATAAAAAAGGGGGTGGACAAAAGTATTGGCACTGTTAGAAAAATCATGTGATGCTTCTCTAATTTGTGTAATTAACAGCACCAGTAACTTACCTGTGGCACCTAACAGGTGTTGGCAATAACTAAATCACACTTGCAGCCAGTTGACATGGATTAAAGTTGACTCAACCTGTGTCCTTGTGTGTACCACATTGAGCATGGAGAAAAGAAAGAAGACCAAAGAACTGTCTGAGGACTTGAGAAACCAAATTGTGAGGAAGCATGAGCAATCTCAAGGCTACAAGTCCATCTCCAAAGACCTGAATGTTCCTGTGTCTACCGTGCGCAGTGTCATCAAGAAGTTTAAAGCCCATGGCACTGTGGCTAACCTCCCTAGATGTGGACGGAAAAGAAAAATTGACGAGAGATTTCAACACAAGATTGTGCGGATGGTGGATAAAGAACCTCGACTAACATCCAAACAAGTTCAAGCTGCCCTGCACTCCGAGGGTATAACAGTATCAACTTGTACTATCCGTCGGCGTCTGAATGAAAAGGGACTGTATGGTAGGATACCCAGGAAGACCCCACTTCTTACCCTGCGACATAAAAAAGCCAGGCTGGAGTTTGCCAAAACTTACCTGAGAAAGCCTACAACGTTTTGGAAGAATGTTCTCTGGTCAGATGAGACAAAAGTAGAGCTTTTTGGGCAAAGGCATCAACATAGAGTTTACAGGAGAAAAAAAGAGGCATTCAAAGAAAAGAACACGGTCCCTACAGTCAAACATGGCGGAGGTTCCCTGATGATTTGAGGTTACTTTGCTGCCTCTGGCACTGGACTGCTTGACCGTGTGCATGGCATTATGAAGTCTGAAGACTACCAACAAATTTTGTAATAATGTAGGGCCTAGTGTGAGAAAGCTGGGTCTCCCTCAGAGGTCATGGGTCTTCCAGCAGGACAATGACCCAAAACACACTTCAAAAAGTACTAGAAAATGGTTTGAGAGAAAGCACTGGAGAATTCTAAGGAGGTCAGCAATGAGTCCAGACCTGAATCCCATAGAACACCTGTGGAGAGATCTAAAAATGGCAGTTTGGAGAAGGCACCCTTCAAATATCAGGGACCTCGAGCAGTTTGCCAAAGAAGAATGGTCTATAATTCCAGCAGAGCATTGTAAGAAACTCACTGATGGTTAACGGAAGCGGTTGATCGCAGTTATTTTGGCTAAAGGTTGTGCAACCAAGTATTAGGCTGAGGGTGCCAATGCTTTTGTCTGGCCTATTTTTGGAGTTTTGTGTGAAATGATCAATGTTTTGCTTCATTCTCTTTTGTGTTTTTTCATTGAAGACAAATTAAATGAAGATAATAATACCAAAGAATTTGTGATTGCTATCATTTTCAGGAAGAAACTGAGTATTATCTGACAGAATTGCACGGGTGTCAATACTTTTGGCCACAACTGTATAACCCCCTGACTGGCACAGTTCAGCCAGTTTTTTTGCTTAGTGTTTTAGGAGGCAAGACACTGTTTGTTATTTTCTCTCATCGAGTTCCTTCAGACTGCTGCACCGTCCCTCCTCAGTCCCCACAGTTGGGGCTCTGAGTAGTAGGTGAGGGCCAGCTCCTGCAGCATCCCTCCCCAGACCCCATAGTTGGGAATATGGGTTGCAGGAGGTGTCGCCTGGACCTCTGGCCGCAGCAGCACAGAAGATGGAGCTGCGCTAGGATGGAGGTCTGTTCCCCTAACCCTTGTGGGTTCCAAGGTGGGGAACCATTATCAGGTAGGAGCTGCGCTGTCCTCCGGTGTCCCCCTGGGTTCTCCTGTCCGTGCTCAGTCTCCGGCGCTGCGCTCCGCGCCGGCCCCCCCTTCGGCCAGCGGCCTGGGATATTAATTTAGGCCCTGGCTTCGGGCCTATATGTGTTTCCCCGCCCATAGTGATGATACGGCGCGGCGCAGCCGGGAACACCCCCGGCCGGCCCATCAACCAGTCGCGCGGGTCTGCTCTGGGCATCACTGGGGGGCGTGGCCTCACGTTTCCCGCTCCTAGGCAGTTTCTGGCGCCATTTCCAGAGTGGGACTTCACTGCAGCGCGGTCGGAGCTCTGCGGGGGGACACAGGATTTGGGGCAACGCTGTGCTTCCAGGTGACAGGGCTCAGCAGTGGCTTATATCTTGCTGTAGCCCTAGGCTGTATATTGTGGCTCAGCAGTGAATAGTTTCATTCTGCTGCAGCTTTGTCTGTCTGCTGGCACTCAGCAGTATATACCTCTGTGTATAACAGTGAGGATGTCGGACAAAAAGGTCAAGAGAGCACCAAAGGCCTTTAATGTGTACTATGCCTTTTGCACTGCGTGCAAGACTGCGCTGCCCTGCGGTTGTTTTACTCCACTCTGCCAGGCCTCTCAGCCCTGTGCCCCTGTCTCCGAGCAGGTGCCCACTGGTGAGGATGTGCCCGCTAGCGTCTCTGCTCTGCCGGAATGGGCGGTTGCATTGTGGCGGTCTGAAGGCCAGTCAATACAGCAACTCTCTTGAGACGCTGATCCAGGTTGTGCAGGCCCGTCCTTCATCTAGCACGTCGGACCAGCCGGGTTCTCCGGACGACTGTTCCGGTCTGGAGGAGACGCGCTCTCGTACTCCTCCTTCCTTCCATACTTCTGGTAGGAAGAGACTCCGCAGTTGGTCTCCCAAGGCCCCGTCTCGAGGTTCTCAGGCTTTCCCTGCACGGAGTAGGTCCCGTGAATCACGCTCATCTGGTGAGCTCAGTGATTTGGATGTGGAGGCGGATCTGGGTGATTCGCTCGAGTCCGCTACCTCTGATACTCTTGCCATTGTGGATGACCTGGTGTCTGCCGTTAATCAAGCCTTGTCAGTGGCTGACCCGGCTCCGGTCGCCTCATTGGACCACGTGATATCTTTCAAGAGGCCCAAGAGATCTCAGTAGGTGTTCTCTGATCATCCTGAAATTCAGGACATTCTACAGAAACATTGATCCCAGCCAGATAAACGGTTTGGTAATCGTAAGGCGATTGAGGCTCGTTATCCTTTTTTGCCAGCGGTGGCACAAGCTTGGTCAGATTCCCCACAGGTGGATCCTCCAGTGTCCCGTCTGGCGTCCAGGACACTTCTTTCTCTTCTTGATAGTGCGTCTATCAAGGACTCCACTGACTGTCAGCTGGAACAATTGTCCGGATCGGTGTTCGAGGTTTCAGGGTCATTACTGTCTCCCTCCTTCGCCTCCATGTGGGTGGCTAAGGCCTTTGTGACCTGGGCGGGTGATTTACATTCCGCTTTACGTCACAGGGGTGCAGTTCCAGAGTTGTTGGATCTGGCTGGTCAGATTTCTGTCACTGGGGAATTCCTGGTGCACGCTTCTATTGATGCGGCTAATTGCACTGCGGCGGCGGCTTCAAATGCCATCGCGATTCCCCGAGCTCTCTGGCTTCGGGAGGGGAAGGCGGATTCGGCTTTGAAGAGGTCTCTCACCGGCATACCTTATTTAGGTGGGCGTCTGTTTGAAGAAAAGCTTGATAAGATGATCTCTGACGCTACGGGAGGTAAGAGTACCTCACTTCCTCAGCAGAAGCCCAAGCGTAAATTCACCAAGGGTCAACAGGCAAGGTTCCGGTCCTTTCGGAACTCGTCCGGGTGGTCTGTTTCCCGCCCTGTACAGTAGTCCCGGGCGCCGCGTGCAGACAGAGGTTCCCAGTAAGTCGGGTTCTGGCTGGCAGCCCTGAACCAGACATTCTAAGTCAAAGGAGTCCGGATCGCAGAGGTTTTCCTCTTCCTGACTCGGCTCCTCCGGAAGACTCTTCCCGAGTGGGCGGATGACTTTCCCGCTTTCGGCATGCCTGGCTCGCTGTTACAGATGATTAGTGGGTTCGGGACTCTGTGTCTTTCGGTTACAGCATCGACTTTCACGCTCTTCCTCACAGGAGGTTCCTTCTTTCTCGCCCTCCGGGAACGCCAGTAAAGAAAGACGCCTTCTTTCGGGCCATCGACTCCCTTCAGCGGGCGGGAGTCGTCGTTTCGGTACCTCAGGGCGAGCGGTTCCACGGATTCTATTCAAATCTGTTTATTGTGCCAAAGAAGGACAGATCATCCCGTCCTGTTTTGGATTTGAAACATCTGAACAGGTTTGTCCGAGTCCGACATTTTCGGATGGAATCCCTGCGATCCGTCATCACTTCCATGCGGCAGGGGGAGTTCCTCGCTTCCATTGATATCAAGGACGCCTACTTGCATATTCCGATATCCAAGTGTCACCAAAGGTTCTTGCGCATCGTTGTGAACAAGGATCATTACCAATTCGTTGCACTTCCTTTTGGATTGGCAACTGCCCCACGAGTGTTCACCAAGATTATGGCGGCGTTCATGAGCTGCACGTTCGGGGTGTGTCGGTTTTCCCGTACCTGGATGAACCTGTTAATCAAGGGTCGGTCTTTCAGGGACTGCGAGGACAGTGTCCGCGTCACGATGGACACTCGCGTCTAGGGTGGATTCTCAATCTACCAAAGTCTTCTCCAGTTCCGAGCCGCAGTATCTCATTCCTGGGAATGATCCTGGACACGTCTCGGGGACTTGTGCTTCTTCCTCAGGACAAGGCTCAGTCTTTGCGCTGTGCGATTCGGATGCTCCTGCGTCCTGTCCCACATTCCCTTCGGTTCACAATGCGGGTCTTGGGGAAGATGGTGGCGACAATGGAGGCAGTGCCCTTTGCTCAGTGGCATATCCGTCCATTGCAGTTGGCTCTCCTGGCGGCTGGAATTGCAGCCCGTTCACTGTTCATTGGATTTTCCTGCTGTCGGCAGCGACAAGACTTTCTCTCCGCTGGTGGCTGATTCCGTCATCTCCCTCTCGGGGAAGATCCTTTCTGCCGATCCGGTGGGACGTGCTAACCACCGATGCCAGTCTCCTCGGCTAGGGAGTGGTGTTTTGTCATTACACGGCCCAGGATCGGTGGACCCCAGAGGAATCCTCTCTACCCATAAATCTCCTGGAGATTCGAGCCATTTACTTGGCGCTGAAAAGTTTTCATCATCTCCTGAGGGGCCGTCACATTCTCATTCAGTCGGACAATGCCACGGCGGTGGCTTATGTCAACCATCAGGGCGGAACGCGCAGCAAGTCGGCAATGCGGGAAGGAGAGCCGATTCTTTGTTGGGCCGAATCGTCAGGGGCAGTTCTATTGGTGATTCACATTCCGGGGATCGAGAATTGGGCGGCGGATTTTCTCAGTTGTCAAGGACTCATGTCAGGAGAATGGGCTCTCCATCCGGATGTATTCGATCAGATCTGCGATCGGTTCGGGATCCCGGATGTGGATCTCATGGCATCACAGAAGAACGGCAGGTGCCCGCCTTCTTTGCCCGCTCTCGAGATCCCCTTGCTCTGGGATCAGATGCTCTGCTCCAGAACTGGATGCAGTTTCGTCTCCCATACGTCTTTCCTCCTCTGGCCCTCATTCCCAGGGTGGTGCAGAAAATCAGAACGGAACGCGTTCTGGTGATTCTGGTGGCCCCGGACTGGCCCAGGAGATCGTGGTACGCCAATCTCGTGCAACTTGCCCCAGACGTTCCATGACAGCTGCTGGACCGTCCGGATCTTTTCTCCCAGGGCCCATTTCATCACCAGAACTCAGGGGCTCTTCGTTTGATGGTCTGGCCCTTGAGACCCGACTTTTGACTCAGGCGGGATTTTCGGAGAAGGTTTGTGTTCTCTTGTTTTTTAGTACCTTTTTGCCTTATCGGCCTATATATCGTTTCCCTCCTACTGCTTTAGCACAAAACTGGCTGGACTGTGCCAGTCAGGGGGTTATATACTGCTGGGAGGAGCCACTGTGCTTCTTTTTCATTTGCTTAGTGTCGCCTCCTAGTGGCAGAATCGCATAACCCATCGTCCTGTGTCCCCCAATTAGAGGCTAAGAGAAAAGGAATTTACGGTGAGTACACAAAATTCTTCTTTTTAAGGCTGGAGAACAACTTTAGTTGGTGGTAAAGCAGTAACCACATGGGCAACATCTCTAAAGATATCAGGGTAGAAAGGAACTGCATGATGCTCAGTCAGTTTTAATGAATAGTTGAACTCTTCTATTTCTTTGAGAGCAAGTGAAGAATTTTGCTGAAATATGATCAGTCTGTTTGCTATGGGAGTGGAATCTTTTTTCTTTTTTTTTCCCTGTGGCAAAGCTTTGCCTGCTCCATGTGATCCAAATACAATTCAAGATTAAAAGGCTAACGCTGAAGATAAGGTAGCAGTAGCACTGGCTGGGCCCAATTCCTCTTGCTCTTGGCCATCTGGTGGCCCACTTATCCTAACTGCTAGCTCTGCTTCTTTTCCTTTATTAAGCTGTTGATCATCCAGCATATATGATGACTTGGGTCCACATAACCAGCTGCCATAAGAGTTTTATTTTCTAATAGCAGTGCCTTTCTGTTTCATTGAAGCAGCAATGCCATCGTGATTAATCCTCCTCTTGGGGACAGGAAAAACAACCAAGTTCTTCCACTCCTTTATGAAAATGTCAGGAGTTAAATCCTAAGCTTGTCATTTTTTTAGCCATTGTAAATGGGTGATGAAGCAATTCCTTCAATTCAGCCACATGTGTCCATTGACCTTCATTTAGTGGTACCTGAGGGTTGGCAATGTCTATAAAAAAAAAAGAAGGTTTTTATCTCAAGCAATCACTCAGTCATTAAAGACGTTTTGCCCCTTAAGGTTCACGCGGCAATTTTGCTAGCAATTTCACTGGCAATTTGCTGGTTGCGGTGAAATCATGGACACATTGTTCCATTTGTACACGGCAACAAAATAGAACAATGTGTCCATGATTTTACTGCAACCAGCAAATTGCTAGCAAAATTGCCGCGTGTGACGGTACCTTTAGAGTGGATTGATCCACAGTTGCCCCTATTCCAGTACGTCACTTCAAGATGGAATCAATTTTAGAGATCCTGGAAGCATTGACTCAATTTGACAATCAGATTCCAGCATGTCCCTCTTGCAGACTATCTCCTCTTGCTAGCTGCAGCGTGTGCACAACACAGCGCATGTGATGAATAGGAGATAGACTTGAAGCAGCTTCAACAAGATTGTCTAATTCTAAAGTATTTTGCTGTACTTCTGAAGTAGTATCTGTTTGTTCCTCAATTACAGGAACACCACTGTGGCCTTCTATCTCAAACATACTGAAGCTGAAATTTTGTAGCTGTTGTTCCCCTTCAATATTCTCTTTCATCAGTTTAATTGTACTTATCATGTTTGAAGCATTGTCAGTTACAATAGAACCTGTTGTTTTTTGAGTTCATAATTTTGCAGAACTTTTCCCACTAAGGTCTGGAGAAACAGTCTGGTGTGATGAGCGTTGGTATCTTTTCTTAATCGCTTCATTGGAGGACACTGGAAGACCTTGGGTATATGCTTGCTGCCACCAGGAGGCTGACACTATGCAAATAAGCAACTCCTTCCCAGCAGTATACACCCACCTACTGGCATAAACACAACTCAGTTTTAACTTAGTGTCATAGGAGGCAGACCCGTATCTACCAGAATTTTTTTATTAGATTCATTTTATTTTTTTTTCTCTGAAGATTTCATCAGGGCATACGTGTGCGTTGGTCGCACTGTTAACTCTCTCTCTCTGGGCCAGGGTTTCCTCCACATGGTTCCATGGTCTGGGGTAATCCCGAGGCTGGATGTAAGTGCCTGCTCTGGACCATCAGCTTCTCTACCCGCTCGCCCACCAGAGCCGATCGGTAGGGTCAGCAAATCCCGGATCCCTTTGCAAAGCGGCTACCAGGTTGACTGTTCACACGTTTGTTAAATTCTACAAGGTTAATGCCGCTGCTCTATGGTGCAAGATTCTCCAGGCTGCTGTGGTCTGAGTTTGACCAATATTTCTTCTGTTATCGTACTCACCCGGCGGGACTGCTTGTGCAAGTCCCAAGGTTTTCCTGTGTCCCC
>JARQOC010001870.1:0-33582 GCA_033576535.1 Allobates femoralis | reverse complement strand
CTACAGTCCAAAAACAGACTGGAGCAGTGCAGTCCACACTGTACTAAACAATAGACCTGTGTACACTTGGGCTGAAAATAGTCCAGAACAGTCTCTTGCAGAGCAGCCCGCAGAGAAACCTACAGTCCTTTGCCAATGTACACAGGCAGCTTAACCCTTTCTCCACCCAGCCTGTTTTGACCCTATTGAGCTGGCCATATTTTGCAATTCTGACCAGTGTCCTTTTATGAGGTAATAACTCTGGAACACTTCAACCGATCCTAGCGATTCTGAGATTGTTTTTTCGTGACATATTGGACTTCATGTTAGTTGTAAAGTTAGGGCGATAATGTTTGCGTTTATTTGTTAAAAAATGAGAAATTTGGTAAAAATTTGGAAAATTTTGCAATTTTCATTTTTGAATTTTTATTTTGTTAAATCAGAGTTATGTAGCACAAAATATTTAATAAATAACATTTCCCATTCCCACATGCCTACTTTACATCAGCACAATTTTGGAAACAACATTTTTTTTGTTAGGAAGTTTGAAGGGGTTCAAAGTTCATCAGCAATTTTTCATTTTTACATCAAGATTTACAAAACCATTTTTTTAGTGACCACATCACACTTGAAGTTCCTTTGAGGGGTGTACATGACAGCAGAAAACACCCAAATGTGTTACCATTCCAAAAACTGCACCCCTCAAGCTACTCAAACCTACATTCAAAAAGATTATTAAACCTTCAGGTGCTACACAGGAACTAAAGCAACGTGGAAGGAAAAAAAATCAACATTTTGAATTTTTCCAACAAAAATGTTATTTTAGCCTCAATTATTGCATTTTCACAAAGGTAAAAGCACAGAAAGGACCCTAAAATTTGTTGTGAAATTTCTGCTGAATACGCCGATACCTCATAAAAAAGACATTGCAGTGGTCCTAAAGGACTCAAGCGAATATATTATTCAATCTACATTTAAAAACTAGTAAAATGCTCAACTGTCAAGTTTGCAAAAAAAAAATACAGATGATACAAGACAAAAAGAATGATGTGGTAACATGGTCTTATTCCTTCAGTTCTTGTGGTAGAAAATCACTGTTTGGGCGCATGGCAGGGCTCAGAAGGGAAGGAGCGCCGTTTGACTTTTTGAATGGAAAGTTAGCTGCAATCATTAGCGGATACTATGTCACATTTGGAGAGCCCCTGTGTGCCTAATGTGGCACCCTGCAAAGCAGGCGTCACAGAGGAGTACTGCACCCATAAAAGCAGTGCAGATATCCCAGCTGCAAGTGGATTTCGGGCTGATGGGTGCAACCTACACACAAGCACCCCCACACTAGATCACATGGTGGGAGGGAACCTGGGAGGGGATATAGTCACCTCCAGCTGGAACTAGAGAGGTCGGAGGAGTTGGAGTTGGCAGACAGGCAGGGAGCCTGAGGGAGGAAGGAGGGTTCCTTGGCTGAGGACCCAGGAGAAGGAAAGCTATACCAGGCGCAGACAGCTTGGCTGGGGGGAAGACAGGGACTTCAGAGAGTCCAACCCCGACAGCTTACCGGGCACCGGAGCCCGCACCTGTGGGATCCTCCAAGGACCACAGAAAATCCGGCGATCTGAGGGTATCTATATGTACCACTCAGACTCTCAAGCAACCAGAAGAGGGTACCAGGCACCTCTTGATAGCTCGGCGGTCGGCCAGCAGAAGGTAGCCTGACAGGAGCGAGGAGAGTGAGAGACAGCAGGAGGCCAGATCCGCTTTATGGGGTCAGATTTCACACCAAACTACTGGGAAGCAGGGAGGAATAGAAGAGAAAGGCAGACGCTGAGGGTTCCATCCAGCTACCTGAGATCCGCTTGCAGCCACTCATTAGCTACTTGCCTGTGTAACATCTTACTGCACTGAACTGTAACCATTGCTGCTAAAGTTTCAGTAAAGTACCCGGAGTGAAGTGACTTCGACCCTGCTGCATCTTCTTTTCTATGAACTCATTCCTTTCACAGGATTGCTGCCCCGGAGGTCCCAGTCCTACCTACTGAGAACTACATCATCTCAGCTGCAATACCACCGACCTCCGGAGGACTGTGCTACTTCACCAGGAACTGCAGGTAGCGTCACGACAAACTAACTTTGTAAATAATCCCTTGTGCATAATCCCCCCTTTTTCAAGAGAACAGTCCCCTGGGACACGGGGTCAGGCATGGCCGCCATTCTCCGTGACAGTTAAACCCTTCTGCCGTCTGATACCCCAAGTACCGCACTCCCTGGGGTGACACACTAAACATTGGCACTCCCCCACAAGTGACCCATCTTGGAAACTAGACCCCCCAAGGAACTTATCTGCACATGCATAGTGAACACTTTAAAATCCCAGGTCCTTCACACGTTGATCCGTAAAAATGAAAAGATTTTTTTTCACAAAAATGTTCTTTTAGCCTCAATTGTTTTCTTTTTCACATGGGCAACAGGATAAAATGTATCCTAAAATTTGTTGGGCAATTTATCCTGAGTACACAGTACATTACAATGAGCTGATCACCGTCGTGGAGAGGTGAGTGACTGTGAGTTCCCTCTCCCCGGACTCTAAGTGCTGTAATCGTGAGATCACAGCACTTAGGGGGTGACAGAGCACCGGAAGCATGGCGGCAGTGCAGGGTACATGTGCCCGCCGCCTGCTTCTACTGGTGCTTCTCTGCAGCCCGGTCCCCCTGCATGGAGACTAGGCTGCAGAGAAGCGATCTGATAGCCCGGGCACAGTGATCCGCTATGTGATCACTGTGCCCACCTGTCAGATCGCTCCAATGCAGCCAGGTCTCCATGCAGGAAGATTAGGCTACAGAGAAGTGCGGGCACAAGCAAGCGGGCACATGTGAACCTGCACCACCGCCATGGTGCTTCAGCTGATGATCACGTAACCACTCCAGACATGATTTTGCTGATTCCCATGTGACGTCCCATCTCCAGGGCAGGAGCTAATTCCCCACCGTGTAGACAGCATCACAGCCGATGTCACTGTGAGTGACAGCCAGCTCCCTGCTGTTAACAGAGCATGCACACAGAGTCAGTTTGGGGGATAGGGAGATGCAGCTTCTGCTCAGATGGAGACTGAACACGGTGACAGCAGGTGATAACCAGAGCAGGTCATCCTGTGCAGTGTCCATCTGAGCAGAGCGAAGGCTGCCTGTAATGAGAGAACAGGACACACTGCAAGTTTACTATAAGGGCTGCCGGAGAGGTGTGTGAGGGTGGGAAGACATCCTGGGAGTCACCTGCTGAGCCAGCGGGGCTGCAGACAGATTCAGCCTGACAGTGATGAAGCTGTAAGAGCAAGACCTGCAGTCAGTTTGTGAGTTACTGTGACTCAGCCGGGGCACAGGGTGGAGAGGTGTGCGGAGAGCTAGAGTTGGGTACAGTACTTTAGTGAGGGAGGGGGTTAGGAGAGCTGGAGTGGGGTAAAGTACTCTAGTGGGGGAGGGGAGGTTAGCAGAGCTAGAGTGGGGTACAGTATTCTAGTTGTGGAGTGGTTTGAGGAGAGCTGGAGTGGGGTACAGTACTCTAGTGGGGGAGGGGGTAGGAGAGCAGGAATGGGGTACAGTACTCTAGTGGGGGATGGGGTGAGGACAGCTGGAGTGGGGTACAGTACTCTAGTGGGGGATGGGGTTAGGAGAGCTGGAGTGGGGTACAGTACTCTAGTGGGGAAAGATGGAGGACAGCTGGAGTGGAGTACAGTACTCTAGTGAGGGGGGAGGAGAGCTGGAATGGGGTACAGTACCCTAGTGGGGGAGGGGGGAGGAGAGCTGGAGTGGTGTACTGTAGTAGGAAGGGGATGAGGAGAGCTGGAGTGGGGTACAGTACTCTAGTAGGGGAGGGGGGGTGAGGAGAGCTGCAGTGGGGTACAGTACTGAGGTTGGGGAGAGGGGTGAGGAGAGCTGCAGTGGGGTACAATACTCTAGTGAGGGAGGGGGTGAGGAGAGCTAGAGTGGGGTACAGAACTCTAGTGGGGGAGGGAGTGAGGAGAGCTGCAGTGGGGTGCAGTACTTTAGTGCAGTGTTTCCCAACTCCAGTCCTCAAGGCACACCAACAGGTCATGTTTTCAGGATTTCCTTAGGATTGCACAGGTGTTAGTTTAATCACTTGCACAGGGGATAATTCCATCATCTGTCTAATGATAAGGAAATCCTGAAAACTTGACCTGTTGGTGTGCCTTGAGGACTGGAGTTGGGAAACACTGCTTTAGTGGAGGAGGGGTGAGGAGAGTTGGAGTTTGGTACAGTACTCTAGTGGGGGAGGGGGTGAGGAGAGCTGCAGTGGGGTACACTACTCTAGTGGGGGAGGGGTTGAGGAGAGCTGCAGTGGGGTACAGTACTCTAGTGGAGGAGGGGGTGAGGAGATCTGGAGTGGAGTACAGTGTCATGATATGTAGTTTTCCCTGTCCTGTATTTGTATCATAATGCCATGTGATGTATGTAACTGTTCTCTTGTTTCTATTAGATGCAACTTAAAGCGAACCTGTCACCCCCCCCCCCAGACATGAAAAGCTGAGCTCCCCACCTTCTGCAGCACTAAGGCTGCACTCAGACATGGTGTATATTGCATTTTGTATAACTATATTCACCTTAATATACACTTATATAACATGAGGCAGTTACCAGGACCGAAGACCGGGAGGCGGGGTTTCCAGCGTCTGTGTGCCGCCCCCGTGCTGTCCATCATCCCTCTGTGTTGGGGATGATGTGATTCCTCCACCCCCTCCTCGCTCTAACCGGCGCCTGCGCTTTGCTTTAGCTTGCCGGGCATGCGCAGTGCACGCTGCCCGACAACGTCCTGGTCCCCTCGCACCTGCGCAGTACGCCGACCCCGCAGTGGATTATTCATTATCCTCACTGCGGGGTGGCAAAACGGCACCTGCGCATTTGCTGTGCTGCGGGGGGGGTGGGGGGCACCTCTGACTGCCTCTCTCCTCCCACTCATAAAGCCGACTGTCAAACTAGAAATCCGGCACCGAGGAGAGAGGCAGGAAGAACAGGAGGAGCCACACACTATGCCTGCTGGAAATGGGAGAAATGTAATAAACGTAACTTTACCCCTCCTCACACACAATCCCTCTGTCTATATCTATCTATCTATCATTTCTATCTTTCATTCTATCTTTCATTCTATCTATCTTTCCATCTATCTCTCTATCTGTCTACCTATCTATCTATCCCTCTATTTATCCCTCTTTCTATCTATCTATTTATCTTTCTGTCTGTCTATCCCTCTGTCTGTCTATCCCTCTATCTGTCAATCCTTCTATCTGTCTATCCCTCTATCTGTCTGTCCATCCATCTATCCCTCTATCAATCTATCTATCCCTTCATCCATCCATCCATCTATCCCTCTCTTTCTATCTATTTCTCTATCTATCTATCTATCTATCTATATATCTATCTATACATCTTTCCATCTATCTATCTATCCCTCTATTTATCCCTCTTTCTATCTATCTATCCCTCTATTTATCCCTCTTTCTATCTATCCCTCTATTTATCCCTCTTTCTATCTATCTATCCCTCTATTTATCCCTCTTTCTATCTATCCCTCTATTTATCCCTCTTTCTATCTATCTATCCCTCTATTTATCCCTCTTTCTATCTATCCCTCTATTTATCCCTCTTTCTATCTATCCCTCTATTTATCCCTCTTTCTATCTACCCCTCTATTTATCCCTCTTTCTATCTATCTATTTCTCTTTCTTTATGCCCATTCTTCTATCCATCTATCTATCAATCCATCTTTCTATCTATCTATCTATCTATCTATCTATCTATCTATCTCTCTATTTATCTTTCTGTCTGTCTATCCCTCTATCTGTCTGTCCATCCATCTATCCCTCTATCAATCTATCTATCCCTTCATCCATCCATCCATCTATCCCTCTCTTTCTATCTATTTCTCTATCTATCTATCTATCTATCTATCTATATATCTATCTATCTATCCCTTCATCCATCCATCCCTCTATCTATCTCTATCTGTCAATCCATCTATCTCTTTATCTATCTGTCTATCTATCCCTCTATCCATCTATCCCTCTATCAATCTATCCCTCTATCAATCTATCCCTCTATCAATCTATCCCTCTATCTATCTGTCCATCTCAATCTATCCCTCTCTATCTATCCCTCTCTATCTATCCCTCTCTATTTATCCCTCTCTATCTATCCCTCTATCTATCCCTCTATCTATCCCTCTCTATCTATCCCTCTCTATCTATCCCTCCATCTTTCCATCTGTCTATCTATCCATCTATCTATCCCTCTATCTTTCTATCTATCTCTATATCTCTCTGTCCCTCTATCTGTCTATCCCTCTATCTGTCTATCCCTCTATCTGTCTATCCCTCTATCTGTCTGTCCATCTATCTGTCTGTCCATCCATCTATCCCTCTATCACTCTATCTATCCCTTCATCCATCCATCCATCCATCCATCTATCCCTCTCTTTCAATCTATTTCTCTATCTATCTATCTATCTATCTATCTATCTATCTATCCCTTCATCCATCCATCCATCCCTCTATCTATCTCTATCTGTCCATCCATCTATCTCTTAATCTATCTATCTATCTATCTATCTATCTATCTATTATCTATCTATCTATCTATCTATCTATCTATCTATCTATCTATCTATCTATCTATCTATCTATCTATCCCTCTCTATCTATCCCTCTCTATCTATCCCTCTCTATCTATCCCTCTAGCAGAGCGAGTCTGGCTGACAGCAGGGTTCAGCTCAGGTCATAATGACCTGAGCTGAACCCTGACTGTTTAGTCAGTTCTCAGCTCTGCTACATCCCTGTGTGTCTATGCACAGGGATGTAGCAGAGCTGAGATTGCGTTTTGGACTACGTCGGACGGAAGAGGATTTTTTAAATAAAGATGGAGTCCCTAATTGTCTTCTGTTTTATTTCTAATAAAATTATTTTTCTCTGTGTTGTGTTTTTTTTTTATATTGATTACTGGAAATTCATGGCGGTCATGTCTAATATTGGCGTGACCGCCATAAATTTCGGGCTTAGGGCCAGCTGATAATACAAAGCTGGCCCTAACCCCTTTATTACCCAGTGAGCCACCCGCCACCAGGGCCACTGGAAGAGCGGGGTTCAGCGCCAGAAGATGGCGCTTCAATGAACGCGCCATCTTCTGGGGCGGCTGCGGGCTGCAATTTGCAGCGGGGTGTGCCCAGAAAGCTTGGGCCTCCCTGCGCTGCAGATTCCAGCCCCCAGCTGCTTAGCTGTACCTGGCTGGACATAGAAATTGCGCGGAGCCCCATGCATTTTTTTTATATTATTTCATGAAATTCATGAAATAAAAAAAAAGGGGGCTCGCCTATATTCTTGTGTCCGGCCAGGTACAAATAGGCACCTGGGGGTTGGGGGCAGCCCGTCGCTGCCTGCTCGATCCGGCTGGTTACAGAAATACGGCGAAGCCCACGTCATTTTTTTTCCTGAAAACTCAATAAAACAATATAAATAAAAGGGACTGCATCTTTATTAACCCCTGGATCATGGTCGAGGGGTTAATAAAGATGCAGTCCCTTTTTTAGGATTGTTTTATTGATTTTTCAGGAAAAAAAATGATGTGTGCTTCGCCGTATTTCTGTAACCAGCCGGATCCAGCAGGCAGCGACGGGCTGCCCCCAACCCCCAGGTGCCTATTTGTACCTGGCCGGACACAAGAATATAGGCGAGCCCCCTTTTTTTTTATTTCATGAATTTCATGAAATAATTTAAAAAAAATGCATGGGGCTCCGCGCAATTTCTATGTCCAGCCAGGTACAGCTAAGCAGCTGGGGGCTGGAATCTGCAGCGCAGGGAGGCCCAAGCTTTCTGGGCACACCCCGCTGCAAATTGCAGCCCGCAGCCGCCCCAGAAGATGGCGCGTTCATTGAAGCGCCATCCTCTGGCGCTGAACCCCGCTCTTCCAGTGGCCCTGGTGGCGGGTGGCTCACTGGGTAATAAAGGGGTTAGGGCCAGCTTTGTATTATCAGCTGGCCCTAAGCCCGAAATTTATGGCGGTCACGCCAATATTAGACATGACCGCCATGAATTTCCAGTAATCAATATAAAAAAAAAACACAACACAGAGAAAAATAATTTTATTAGAAATAAAACAGAAGACAATTAGGGACTCCATCTTTATTTAAAAAATCCTCTTCCGTCCGACGTAGTCCAAAACGCAATCTCAGCTCTGCTACATCCCTGTGCATAGACACACAGGGATGTAGCAGAGCTGAGAACTGACTAAACAGTCAGGGTTCAGCTCAGGTCATTATGACCTGAGCTGAACCCTGCTGTCAGCCAGACTCGCTCTGCTAGAGGGATAGATAGAGAGGGATAGATAGAGAGGGATAGATAGAGAGGGATAGATAGATAGAGGGATAAATGGATAGATAATAGATAGATAGATAATAGATAGATAGATAGATAGATAGATAGATAGATAGATAGATAGATAGATAGATAGATTAAGAGATAGATGGATGGACAGATAGAGATAGATAGAGGGATGGATGGATGGATGAAGGGATAGATAGATAGATAGATAGATAGATAGATAGATAGATAGATAGATAGATAGAGAAATAGATTGAAAGAGAGGGATAGATGGATGGATGGATGGATGGATGGATGGATGGATGGATGAAGGGATAGATAGAGTGATAGAGGGATAGATGGATGGACAGACAGATAGAGGGATAGACAGATAGAGGGATAGACAGATAGAGGGATAGACAGATAGAGGGATAGACAGATAGAGGGACAAAGAGATATAGAGATAGATAGAAAGATAGAGGCATAGATAGATGGATAGATAGACAGATGGAAAGATAGATGGATAGATAGAGGGATAGATAGAGAGGGATAGATATAGAGGGATAGATAGAGGGATAGATAGAGGGATAGATAGAGGGATAAATAGAGAGGGATAGATAGAGAGGGATAGATAGAGAGGGATAGATAGAGAGGGATAGATTGAGATGGACAGATAGATAGATGGACAGATAGATAGAGGGATAGATTGATAGAGGGATAGATTGATAGAGGAATAGATGGATAGAGGGATAGATAATAGATAGACAGATAGATAGATTAAGAGATAGATGGATTGACAGATAGAGATAGATAGAGGGATGGATGGATGGATGAAGGGACAGATAGATAGATAGATAGATAGATAGAGAAATAGATAGAAAGAGAGGGATAGATGGATGGATGGATGAAGGGATAGATAGATTGATAGAGGGATAGATGGATGGACAGACAGATAGAGGGATAGACAGATAGAGGGATAGACAGACAGAAAGATAAATAGAGAGATAGATAGATAGATAGATAGATAGAAAGAAAGAGGGATAAATAGAGGGATAGATAGATAGGTAGACAGATAGAGAGATAGATGGAAAGATAGATAGAATGAAAGATAGAATGAAAGATAAAAATGATAGATAGATAGATAGATAGATAGATAGATAGATAGATGGATTGTGTGTGAGGAGGGGTAAAGTTACGTTTATTACATTCTCCCCATTTCCAGCAGGCATAGTGTGTGGTTCCTCCTGTTCTTCCTGCCTCTCTCCCCGGTGCCGGTTTTCTAGGTTGACAGTCGGCTTTATGAGTGGGAGGAGAGAGGCAGCCAGAGGTGCCCCCCCGCAGCACAGCAAATGCGCAGGCGCCGTTTTGCCGCCCCGCAGTGAGGATAATGAATAATCCACTGCGGGGTCGGCGTACTGCGCAGGTGCGAGGGGACCAGGACGTTGTCGGACGGCGTGCACTGCGCATGCCCGGCAAGCTAAAGCAAAGCGCAGGCGCCGGTTAGAGCGAGGAGGGGGTGGAGGAATCACATCATCCCCAACACAGAGGGATGATGGACAGCACGGGGGCGGCACACAGACGCTTGAAACCCCGCCTCCCGGTCTTCGGTCCTGGTAACTGCCTCATGTTATATAAGTGTATATTAAGGTGAATATAGTTATACAAAATGCAATATACACCATGTCTGAGTGCAGCCTTAGTGCTGCAGAAGGTGGGGAGCTCAGCTTTTGATGTCTGGGGGGGGGTGACAGGTTGTGGGGAGCTCAGCTTTTGATGTCTGGGGGGGGGTGACAGGTTCGCTTTAACTGTCTCCTTCCCCTAATACTTGCAGCCCTGAGCCATAATGTAATTTAGGCTTGTGTCAACAGCTAGTGGAATTTCCCCTATTGTTTCCTAAGCAGAAGATAACCTGCAATACACATCCTCGCAGACACACCGGAGCCGACTGTCCTAGACTCTTCTGATGGACCAAACCCTTGAATAGGAGGGTGTGAACCCTTCTCCCTCTAGGGGTGGATTCACTGGCACAGGACAATACATTCTTATTTTTAAGAGCAGATGAGAGTTGACTGTGGACGGGACAGGAGCGAGACCTGAGCTGAGGCCAGATCTCGTCGTCCGTGGGATTGTGTGGAATCCATTGGACTCGTGTGGACTATTGCTTGGTTATCTGGCACAAGGATTATCGGGAGGTGCCCCCGAATCTGTTTCCTTTGGACTAATTGTGGACTCTTTAGATCTACCTGCGCGTGTTGTTCCAGCGTTTTTGTTAATAAATCTGTTGGATCGTCCCTAGGCCTGTTGTCCCTTCTTGCTCTGCCGTACACCCCGTCACAAACTGGTTGGCAGCGCTGGGATCAGAGCAGAAGGAATGGAGGACAACGGCCCATCAACATCTGGAACCAGGACTTCAGGGTACAAGAACTGGACTGTGGTGAGCCTGCAAACAAAGGCCCGTGAAGTAGGAGTCCGTTTCAAAGGACTCTCCAAGGAGCAGCTGATTGAGGCTTTAGAAGGAGCTTGCCTGCAAGATGACGCTGAGGAAGCATCCCCACAGCAAATGGAGGAAAGACTGCAGCCGGAGGTAAATACACGGAAAAGTCAGTGGATTGTGTGGTACGAGGAGGAGATGGCCTTGCTGGGAGATGAGGTCTCCATAGAATATAAGATGGAGGCCATTCGCGGAGCTAAGGAGAGGGAGGCCATTCACAGAGCTCAGGAGAGGGAGGCCATTCACAGAGCTCAGGAGATGGCATTGCTGGAGAGGCAGATCGCTTTAGAAGCAGCTCGAAGCTCCAGACAAACTGTAACCCCTGCACCCACCATGAGGGAACTCCCCAGAGTGTCCCGCAAAGACTTCAAGCAGTTTAATGACGCTGCAGGCGACATTGAGGGCTTCTTCCAGGACTTTGAGCATCAGTGTCGACTAATGGAAGTCCCGGAGAGGGAGCGAGTCCGACATCTGGTGGGGCTCTTAGAGGGTGGAGCTGCGGAAGCTTATAGAGCTATGGACCCTCGGGGGAACTTTGAGTACGCAGAGAATAAATAGACTATTCTAGAACATTATGCTGTAACCCCAGACACTTACAGGACTCAGTTCCGTACTTTAGCCTGTGATGGGGAAGGATCTTTCAAGATGTATGCTCACAGGCTCAAACAAGTATGTCATCGCTGGCTGGAGGGAGAGGGAGCCTTAACCTGGGAGACCTTCCTCCAGGTCATCCTAAGGGAGCAGTTTTACGCCAAGTGCCCTGCTGAGATCCGGGAATGGGTACGTGAAAGGAGACCAGCCACAGTGGAGCAAGCTGCAGCTCTAGCTGATGAGGCTCTCACCATCAAGCCTCAGTGGAGGTATCTGCTGGAGGATGGAGAGAGGCCCACCAGCTCCACAACACCAGTGACCCCTTGCCCTGCTATTCCCATTGTTCATCGTTCCCCTAAGCCACCTCCTCATGTTGATGCCCATGTGACTGTGCCTCCAGTTGCTCCTACAGCGTCTTTTGGAACACGACAAGGAGAGAAAGCAGCAGAGCGCAGGTGTTATGGTTGTGGGCATCCCGGGCATCTGCAGGCCTCATGCCCAGCCATCCAATGGAGGAGTCATCCTCAAACTCCTACAGCACCTTCAGGTGGGAGCCGAATGCCAGGTCCCCTTACACCCCGCCCAAGAGGGAGCTTTGGAAGTGGAAGGATCCCAGAGCGCAGATGTTATGGATGTGGGCAGTCTGGGCATTTGCAAGCCCAATGTCCAGGTGTTTGGAGGCAGAACAGCTACAGACCACCTTTGCCTGTTCATTATCTACAGGCACCCACACCAGGAGAAGGTCTGGATTCAAATCCTGAGGACTTGCCGAGTGACTCTGATATCCTGGCTCCCCTACCAGGAGTTTATGGGGTGCGGCCCGCAGCAACAAAGACTCCTGCTCATCGAGGTAAGCACTTGCAGGAGGTCGTGCTGGATGGACAGAGACTTGTTGGATTTTGTGACTCAGGGGCTTTCCTCACGCTGGCTGATCCCCGAGTGGTTCGGCCTAAGGCAATCCATAGAGGACCTGGGATTGTCATAGAACTGGCTGGTGGACACTGGAGGACTATTCCCAAAGCCACTGTGGATCTGAACTTTGGCTTTGGGGTCAGACGATGTGTGGTTGGTGTGATGAGCGGCCTTCCGGCAGATGTCATCCTGGGCAATGATGTGGGGCAGCTACAATGCCAATTTGTGGCTGCATGAAGACAAGTGTAAGACCCACTATGACTGTGTGTACTTAACAAGCGACCTGTAGAGGTCACTAGTACGTACACAAATTGAGGGGGGAAGGGATTGTCATGATATGTAGTTTTCCCTGTCCTGTATTTGTATCATAATGCCATGTGATGTATGTAACTGTTCTCTGGTTTCTATTAGATGCAACTTAACTGTCTCCTTCCCCCAATACTTGCAGCCCTGAGCCATAATGTAATTTAGGCTTGTGTCAACAGCTAGTGGAATTTCCCCTATTGTTTCCTAAGCAGAAGATAACCTGCAATACACATCCTCGCAGACACACCGGAGCCGACTGTCCTAGACTCTTCTGATGGACCAAACGCTTGAATAGGAGGGTGTGAACCCTTCTCCCTCTAGGGGTGGATTCACTGGCACAGGACAATACATTCTTATTTTTAAGAGCAGATGAGAGTTGACTGTGGACGGGACAGGAGCGAGACCTGAGCTGAGGCCAGATCTCGTCGTCCGTGGGATTGTGTGGAATCCATTGGACTCGTGTGGACTATTGCTTGGTTATCTGGCACATGGATTATCGGGAGGTGCCACCGAATCTGTTTCCGTTGGACTAATTGTGGACTCTGTAGATCTACCTGCGTGTGTTGTTCCAGCGTTCTTGTTAATAAATCTGTTGGATCGTCCCTAGGCCTGTTGTCCCTTCTTGTTCTGCCGTACACCCCGTCACATACAGTACTCTAGTGGGGGAGGGGGGAGGAGAGCTGGAGTGGGGTACAGTACTCTAGTGGGGAGGGGTGAGGAGAGCTGCAGTGGGTTTATACTACTCTAGTGGGGGAGGGGGGGAGGAGAGCTGTAGTGGGGTACAATACTGCAGTACATCAAGCTGTGATTGTCAGCGAGTCTTGGCTCATGCGCACCTATTATATGTCTATGGGTGTGAGTGAAACACCAGACTGCACTCAAATGATTTCCAAGTACAGCGCGAGATACATTAAGGCTGGCAATTGAGGAGATGAAGAGAGTATTCTCTCCCTCACTGCACAGGATCGAGTCACAGATACAGTACAGACCAAAAGTTTGGACACACCTTCTCATTCAAAGATTTTTCTGTATTTTCATGACTATGAAAATTGTAGATTCACACTGAAGGCATCAAAACTATGAATTAACACATGTGGAATTATATACTTAACAAACAAGTGTGAAACGACTGAAAATATGTCTTATATTCTAGGTTCTTCAAAGTAGCCACCTTTTGTTGTGATTACTGCTTTGCACACTCTTGGCATTCTCTTGATGAGCTTCAAGAGGTAGTCACCGGAAATGGTTTTCACTTCACAGGTGTGCCCTGTCAGGTTTAATAAGTGGGATTTATTGCCTTATAAATGGGGTTGGGACCATCAGTTGTGTTGTGCAAAAGTCTGGTGGATACACAGCTGATAGTCCTACTGAATAGACTGTTAGAATTTGCATTATGGCAAGAAAAATGCAGCCAAGTAAAGAAAAATGCATGGCCATCATTACTTTAAGAAATGAAGGTCAGTCAGTTAGAAAAATTGGGAAATCTTTGAAAGTGTCCCCAAGTGCAGTTGCAAAAACCATCAAGCACTACAAAGAAACTGTCTCACATGAGGACCGCCCCAGGAGAGGAAGACCAAGAGTCACCTCTGCTGCGGAGGATAAGTTCATCTGAGTCACCTGCCTCAGAAATCGCAGGTTACAGCAGCTCAAATTAGAGACCAGGTCAATGCCACACAGAGTTCTAGCAGCAGACAAATCTCTACAACAACTGTTAAGAGGAGACTTTGAACAGATGGACTCTACATGGCTGGTTCCCACCGTGAAGCATGGAGGAGGAGGTGTGATGGTGTGGGGGTGCTTTGCTGCTTTGAAGCTCATCAAGAGAATGGCAAGAGTGTACAAAGCAGTAATCAAAGCAAAAGGTGGCTACTTTGAAGAACCTAGAATGTAAGGCATATTTTCAGTTGTTTCACACTTTTTTGTTAAGAATATAATTCCACAAGTGTTAATTCATTGTTTAGATGCCTTCAGTGTGAATCTACAACTTTCATAGTCATGAAAATACAGAAAAATCTTTGAATGAGAAGGTGTGTCCAAACTTTTGGTCTGTACTGTACATGACACTCGGTCCAGGCTCGTAGCAGAGTCTGAGCCGGGGGTCATTACCATTTCACAGCTGATGCCATACATACGCTCATGTAACTCCAATCTTATAAGAAACAAACAGGCGAAATATATAACTGGAGATTCGGGTTGATTAGAAACGTGTGACACGAAGATGGGACTGGTATTAAGATCCACAGGGATAAGAGTGGTCAGACTAGTGTATAGCATCGGCTGTGACATGCTAATGATCCTGAGCTCAGGCTCTCTTGCGAGCGTGGACTGAGTCATGTATCTGTGACCCGATCCTGTGTAGAGAGGAGGAAGAGAATAATCTCCATCATTGCCACTCTCGGTATATATCGCACAGCATTCAGATGTGTGCTAACTGAAGCCTGATGTTTCACTCACACTCATAGACTTATATGGGTACGAGTGAGCTAAGACTCCAAGACACAGCATGCTGCGATTTATTTCTCAGTCTAATTAGGGCTGAGGAAGAACTTGCAGATTTGAGCTGCAGCAATGTATAAAATGGGCCGAGTGCAATGTGACATTTTCTCACATTGAATTCATACAAGTCACACCCCAGTGTAACTCCAGCCTTATTCTGATGGAGGATAATATAGAGAGGGAGATGTAATAGCTGTATATCATTATACATGTAATGGGCAGGGGATTTGTGCAATTTTGTTGAGAATGAAGAGGACAAAAAGTCCCAGGATGGCTTCACTGCTACTGATCCATCATCCAGCGCTGAGAGTGATTACATAGAGCAGAGCAGAGTCCTGGCCAATCAGGGTGCAGTGGGCGTGCAGAGAGGCGTGTGAAGGGGGTCAGAGAGGAGTGTACAGTGGATGCGGTTCAGTGCAGGCTGTGAGAAGGAAAGAAAAAGCACAGGAAGTTACCTAATCATGAAAAGCATCATGTAAACAGCAAACATGGAGGCACTGAACCAGAATATGGAAGAAGCGAAGGTAGGGAAAAAAAAAACCACAGTGGAAGGCTATTTCATTACAATTCCGCACAGATTGGCTTATAAAAAACAACTGAGTTTAGTAGTCATACATATCCTTTAATAGATGTAGAAAGACATACGGTAAATCCATGCAACATATTAATTCCTGCTCTGAATGTGTCAAAGGTCATAACAAGTTTCTTCTCCAAGACTCTTCTGTATCTCTGAGACTTACTTTCAATAACAACAGTTTGATGTCCATGGTGCTGTGATCCAGACTGTAAAAATGTTTAACCACAGGTAGATTTATCCTTTTTTCTTTAATTATATGGTGATAAGAATTTATCCTTCTTCTAAGCTTTTGTCCTGTCTTCCCTACATACAGACCCCAGATGGACATTTTGTACATATAATTAAGTATACCACATTGGATGTGGTGCAGCTGAATGTACATACATCTTGTAATCCTGGTGTGAGCTGGGAATTTTTATCTATTCCGTTGTCATTCAGGTTGCAGGGAAATGTTCCTGTTGGAGAGAACAGGGAGCTTCTGACAATACATTTTAGATCCGAAGCTTCCTTAGGGGGTCTGGAAATATAGATTTTAATCGGGCATCTTCTTGTAATAATGGTCGTAATTTCCATGCAGCTCCTCTTAACATCTCTACATTTGGATTGTTAATGACTCTAAAGTTAGCTGGTTGTGGAAGATGATTTCTTAATGTTTTGGTGGTTCTTGTAATCTAGTTTTCAATTGCTCTTGAATGGTAGCCTTGATTCAAAAAAACATCTTTCTGACGCCCTCAAGATGATTGTCTCTATCTGTGCGGTTGGAACATATCTGATTGTATCTGATGGCCTGACTTCACACAATAAAGTTTTTTATGTGTTTTGGATTAAAACTGTCCCATATAAGGTATGTTGGACGGTCAATTTGCTTCTGGTACAAGAATGTCTCTATTTTATTTATTCAATAGCTGTCCAAAAATTTGATTTCAGAGCAGGAGTAGTTAAGTTGATGGTGGGAAGAAACTGATTAAAGCTTCCTTGAAACATTTGCAGCTGTTCCTTCAACTTCATCCAGATGATTAAAATAGCGTTGATGTTCCGATAATAGGTCAGGGCCCTGATGAGACAAGAGGATATGATACACCCCCCCAGGGCCGTGGGGTTCTCAAAACCGGGCAAGGATACTTCTGGGGTGTCACAGGTGTTGAGACCTGGCTACTTGACATTGGCGGTATCAATAAAAGTTCGGGGATTTTGGTCTTGGGAATTGTTATCGTGACGCCACCCATGATGTTCGGCTATTGATTGCCGACGCCAGGGGACCTCTGGGAATGATGGAATTGCAACTATGGTGGTATCACTGCACACAGGTGGAGCGGTTCCCCAGGGCAACAGGTATAGTTTATGGCAGTGGTAGGCCGTTGGGGTGCAGGACTGAGGGCGTGGAATAACCAATAGTCACACAGTACGTAGTCTCCTTTACCTTTACTAGTAGTTGCAGGTTCAAACTAAGACACTGTCCACAGGAGATGTTAGGAATCCGGGTGGCCTGGAAGCAACTCACCCGGTGAGTTCTGAGGCCTCCCTGCTGCGTTCTTCTTTGCTGATCATGGCTGCCTGTAGCTAAGCTGCGACCCTCTCTTCCTTCTGGAAAGTCTCTCACCCATATGGCAGGCAGCTTGAGTCCTTCCCGGACACCACTCCTCTGGCGTCTGTCCCTGAGATCTCCAGTGCTGCTGTGCCTCCAGGTGCTTTGATATGGCCAGGAAACGTGGAGTCTCCCATTCTCCGGTTTTGGCTGCTGGGTTCGTAGTACCCTCATAACCTCAGACTCTGGTGTTCGTTTCAGGCGCTCTGCTCTGGGGTGAGCTGGCAACTGACTCCACTCCCCAGGCCTTCTCCTCTCCTTTCTCAGACCCTCTCCGACTGGTCTCTCACGCTTGCTGCACTCTCGCTCTGTACTCTGCCTTGGATGAACCTTACACTGCTCCAGTCCACAGGACATCTTCACAGTCCTCCTAGTAACTGAACTAACTAATCCCGCCACCAGGCCAGAATTTATAGGGAGATCCCCTGCCCCCCCCTTCTGGTCTGGGGTCAGGAAAGATGTTGCATGATGTGGGCTTAACTGGTGTGGATACCACTTCTTGCTTCCAAGCATGACATCACCCCCCCAAGGGAGGCAATGCCATTGTTGCAACCGGACTCTGGGGTGCCACAGATAAAAAGTAAGTTTCAAGCTCGGCCATGATAAGATTTGCATATTGTGCTGCTATTTTGCTTCCCAATGCTGTGCCAGTCTCCTGTAAATATATGTTGTTATCAAATACAAAGTAATTATTGATGACGATAGTTTCTCCACAGACCCAGTATCAATTCCTTTATGTTCCATGAAGACTTTGCAAACATTTAATCTTTTCTTTTAATGTTCTTTTTATTGAGCAGAAGAGGGTATACAATCAAAGAACCATTCCCTCTCACAGGGGAAAGTTTGTAGTAATTTTAACAATTAGTAACAACAATTATATGTAAATTCTTACTCCATGACTTCTAAACCGTTTCCCTCAACTGGTTTTACCTAGTTAAGAACAAGAGAATAAGAGAAACATCAGAGGCTGTGGACCACTTGGTGGCTTTATCGTGATAACCCCTCTATATCATAGTTACTACGAACCTTACAAATACACACTGGACGGTGTGATGACCCCCCTCTCTTCCCGTCTCTCCTCCGCCTTCTCCTTTCTTTTCTTGTTCTACTCATCTGTTCTTCTCTTTTCGCATTCTTACTCTTCTATTGTTTTAAACACTCTTATTTGATATTGTAGCTTTTTATTTTACATACGTTGATACTTGGTAAGTCCCTTTGGGGCTCATCTTTCTAGTATCTCTTTTGGTTTTCTGTCAATGAGTAATCAACCAAATGGTTCCACCGTAGATAAATGAGGTTACGTAACCACCCCCTTTAAAGGGGAAGCGAATAACTCTATTGTTTATGTATTTCTTTATTTTGGAGCAGTTACGCCTCTATTCAACTAAGTTGCTTATTCCGATCTCTTTTCTTTACAAGGGATAACAGCATTTTGTATACATGTACCTGCAGTATCTGTTGATAATGTTATTTGGAACTGAGCTGAATACTCTACTGTGTTTTGTCATTTTGAAATATGAATAAATATTTTCTGGAAAAAAAAATAAAATCCAGAAAATCAGTGTCTAAATGATAAAAAATGTATTTACATTTTGAAGGGAGAAATAAGTATTTGATCCCCTACCAACCATTAAGAGTTCTGGCTCCTACAGACCAGTTAGACGCTCCTAATCAACCTGCATTAAAGACAGCTGTTTTAAATTATCACCTGCGTGAAAGACTTCTATCCACACACTCAATTAGTCAGACTCTAACCTCTATAACATGGGCAAGACCAAAGAGCTTTCTAAGGATGTCAGGGAAAAGATCCTAGACCTGCACAAGGCTGGAATGGGCTACAAAACCATAAGTAAGATGCTGGTTGAGAAGGAGACAACTGTTGGTGCAATAGTAAGAAAATGGAAGAAATACAAAATGAGTGTCAATCACATCGATCTGGGGCTCTATTCAAAATCTCATCCCGTGGGGTGTCCAGGATCATGAGGAAGGTGAGAGATCAGTCTAAAACTACACAGGGGGAACTTGTTAATGATCTCAAGGCAGTTGGGACTACGGTCACCAAGTAAACCATTAGTAACACATTACGCCGTAATGTATTAAAATCCTGCAGTGCCTGCAAAGTCCCACTGCTCAAGTAGGCACATGTGCAGGCTCATCTGAAGTTTGCCAATGAACACCTTGGTGATTCTGAAAGTAATTGGGAGAAAGTGCTGTGGTCAGATGAGATGAAAATTAAACTCTTTGGCATTAACTCAACTCACCATGTTTGGAGGAAGAGAAATGCTGCCTATGACCCAAAGAACACCATCCCCACAGTCAAGCATGGTAGTGGAAACTTTATGTTTTGGGGATGTTTACCTTCTAACGGCACAGGACTACTTCACCACATCAATGGGACAATGGATGGAGCCATGTACTGCAAAATCCTGAGTAACAACCCCCTTCACTCTGACAGGACATTAAAAAATGCGTTGTGGCTGGGTCTTCCAGCGCGACAATGACCCAAAACATACAGCCAAAGCAACAAAGGAGTTGCTAAAAAAGAAGCAATTTAAGGTCATGGAGTGGCCTAGCCATTCTCCAGACCTTAATCCATAGAAAACTTATGGAGGAAGCTGAAGCTCCAAGTTGCCAAGCGACATCCTCAAAAACTTCCTTCTGACATGTGCGCAAATCTCATCATCAACTACAAAAAACGTCTGACTGCTGTGCTTACCAAGAAAGGTTTTGCCACCAAGTATTAAGTCTTGTCTTGCCAGAGGGATCAAATACGTATTTCTCTTTTCAAAATGCAAATACATTGATATAATTTAGACAATGTTATTTTCTATTTTTTATATTCTATCTCTCATTGTTAAAATTAACACCTTAGTGATGGGCCCACTGTAAAAAAAACGGCAGCATTACAGGGTCCTTACTCTGTTCTGACGTGAAAATAAGGCAGAACAAAAAGGTCCTGTAGCGCTCCCCCAGTGTCCAAAAATCTCGAGGGATTCTGCTACCGGGGGTAGCGGAGACCCTGCAGATTATGTATCGGGCTGGTATTTACCGGTATCGGCCATGTGATCATGGTTATACACCGAGCCCCTGGGTGCGTAAACATTGGAGCTACCCCACAAGTGACCGCATTTTGTAAACTAGACCCCCCAAGCAACTTATCTAGATGCATAGTGAGCACTTTGAACCCCCAGGTGCTTCACAAATTGATCCGTAAAATTGAAAAAGTACTTTTTTTCCACAAAAATATTCTTTTAAATTTTTACGGATTCATTTGTGAAGCACCTGGGGTTCAAAGTGCTCACCACCCACCTAGATAAGTTCCTTGGGAGGGCTAGTTTACAAAATGGAGTCACTTGTGGGGAGTTTCAATGTTTAGGCACACAGGGGCTCTCAATACGCAACATAGTGTCCACTAACAATTGAAACTAATTTTCCATGCATATTGTTAGCGGATACCATGTCGCATATGGAAAGTCCCTGTGTGCCTAAACATTGGATCTTCCCCCCACAAGTGACCCCATTTTGGAAACTAGACCCCCCAAGGAACTTATCTAGATGCATAGTGAGCTCTTTGAACCCTCAGGTGCTTCACAAATTGATCCGTAAAAATGAAAAAGTACTTTTTTTTCACAAAAATTTTCATGCATCCTAAACTTTGTTGGGCAATTTCTCCCGAGTACACCGATACCTCATATGCGGTCATAAACCACTGTTTGGGCGCACAGCAGGGCTCGAAAAGGAAGGAGAGCCATTTGAATTTTGAATGGAAATTTAGTTCCAAAAGTCAAATTGCGCTCCTTCCCTTCTGAGCCCTGCCGTGCGCCCAAACAGTGGTTTATGACCACATATGAGGTATCTGTGTACTCAGGAGAAATTGCCCAACAAATTTTAGGATGCATTTTATCCTGTTGCCCATGTGAAAATGAAAAAATTTAGGCTAAAAGAACATTTTTGTTGGAAAAACTAAAATGTCCATTTTTTGTTTCCACTTTGCTTTAGTTCCTGTGAAGCACCTGAAGGGTTAATAATCCTCCTGAATGTAGTTTTGAGTAGCTTGAGGGGTGCAGTTTTTGGAATTGTGTCACTTTTGGGTGTTTTCTGTCATGTAGACCCCTCAAAGGGACTTCAAATGTGATGTGGTCACTAAAAAAATGGTTTTGTACATTTTGCTGAAAAAATGAGAAATTGCTGATGAACTTTGAACTTCCTAACCAAAATAAGTTTTTTCCCAAAATTGTGCTGAAAATTGTGAAGTAGACAAGTAGAAAATGTTATTTATTAATTATTTTGTGTCACATAACTCTCTAGTTTAACAGAATAAAAATTAAAAATTGAGAAATTTTCACCAATTTTTTAATATTTTTTCATAAATAAACGCAGAAATTATTGACCTAAATTTACCACTAACATAAAGCGCAATATGTCACAAAAAACAATCTCAGAATCACTAGGATCCGTTGAAGCGTTCCAGAGTTATTACATCGTAAAGGGACACTGATCAGAATTACAAAAAAGTTCTGGTCATTGAGGTGGAAATTGGTTCCATCACTAAAGGTACCTTTACACGTCGCTACAGGATGGTGGAAACAACCGGGTGCTTCACGTGCACGAGCACACACAAAAGGTTGAAAACGGTACCCGCACCACCTTTACACGCTGCAACAAGGTGCGCTACGGTAGGTTACATCTATCTCTGGATACACCGCCGGGTGCCACAAGTTACCTTCTGTAGCTCACCTTACCTCATTTACACGCCGCTGTAACAAGGTAATATGGGTGGAACAAAGGCAGCAGGGACAACACATAGGCGTGCCACAAATGTGGATTATGAGAATTCCGTACGCTGATAGGACAAAGCAATAGCATCATGATTGGGCAGCCAGCGCAGGAGGCTGATTAATACATGACGCTCGAGCAATTGTGTAGTGTGACTGGTCAGCTCCTTAAATATGCCGCCCTATGCAGCGACTACCAATCGTAACGCAGGAGCTTCCTCCAATGATCGCTGAAGGGGGGTGGTTTCCCGGAGCCTGTGGCACGCCCCAGGTAGATAGCAAGGTGTCGAAACAACCCTCCTGTTCCTTATTTACACGCCGATACAGGCCGTAACCATCGCCTTGAAATCAACCTGTTTTTGAGCTCTGCTCTGAAACAGGTGCCTCAAGTGACGGGTGGCAACAACCGTCTTTACACGCCGCGACCGCGGGTTGATTTGGCGGTGCAAGTTACATTTCTCTCATCTACCCGGTTGTTTCCACCATCCTGTAGCGGCGTGTAAAGGTACCTTAAGGGGTTAATTTACCCTTAAAATTATATACTGTTCATGTTTTTGTCAGTGGGCAAATGAACAAAATCAGCAAGGGATCCAATAACTATTTCCTTCATTGTAGCTGGGTGTATACTTTACCAGTAGTTTAAAGTGAACCTGTCACCACATTTTTAACTTTTAAGCTAAAAGTGCCACCTTCAGCAGCACCAATGATGCATTTTAAGAAGGTGGCTATAGTGTCCTGACTGCCCCTGTACACAGAATAAACACTTTATAAAAGTTTTCCGCGATATATTATAATTACCTGATTTCAGTCCTATTGGCTTGATTGCAGCTCGGTCTGTCCCCCCTCTCTGCGCCGATCATCATCTTCCTCCTGCATCATTCACATCGCCAGGGGAGATCTCACAAATACGCACTAGATTCTGCAAAGTTCAGCCTAGAATGTATGGGCTAAAGTGTATGGGTTATACACTTTACCTTGGCTAGGAGTCAAAAATACAGGGGAGATTATTATTTGTTTTTTAATTATTTAAATGAATAATTAAAAAAATAATGAGTGGGTGCCCTATTTTTGATTGCCAACCAAGGTAAGACTGGGCAGCTGGGGGCTGGTATTCTCAGCGTGGTGAGGCCCATAGTTATTGAGGCTCCTAGGCTACAGAATAGCAGCCTGCAGTCGCCCCAGAAATAGGCGGTCTTCCCGATGCCCTGGTGAAGTGCCTTCACTGTAATAGAAGGAGTTAATGACAGCTAAGTATTGACAGCTTGCCATTAAGCACTATATTGATAATGTTCAGGCTTCTATGAGACCTGTACATTATCAATCATATGAGTAAATCGTTAAAAAACACACACAGAGAAAAATACTTTTATTTGAAATAAAACACACAGACAACCCTCACTTTTCCATTTATTAACCCTAAGCATACCCTCTGACGGTAAATCACAGTGAAGTCTCACTTTCTCAGCATATGGAGGGCACATTCACAGAATGCACTGCCATATTCTGGAAGAGAAGCCACTCCGCTTGAGCCTAGACTGTATGGTCTTCTTAGAGGTCCTGACTGCAGCCAATACATTCTAGCTTGTTCACTACTAAAGACACTAGAATATATGGGCTCTTTCTAGGTATATATGGCTATAGTGTAGTGTGCCATGTGCGGCCCCCTCCAAGCAGGTATCCTTATTGGCATGAACCAACCTGGCCCATGTCATTTCTGGAAGAAATTAGGCTCTCTGATACCATCGCCTGAGAGTGGTTACAGGTGCCTACATGTAACGCGTTTGAGAAGCAATGTACCCAGAGCCGGGTGGCGATCTTCTTTCAGAAGAGGGGGTTTGGGTTCCTAGCAGAAGATATGACTGGTGACAGGTGCTACCTAAACTGGTCCACCTGCTGCATGACCATCTGCCTTCATGACTGCAGAACCTTTATGTTAGAGAGGTGGTCAACCTTATGAAGGTAAAGGGCAGCAAGTGATGGTATACAGTAGGTGTAAGTGGGGTCGCCATTGCAGAGCAATTTCAAGACTGGAATTCCAAGACTGGAGGCCAACATCAAGTGGATGGAGTGTCAGCTGCTCGCTAGGCCTGATCTTGTTAGCCAGCCAGCTGCAGAAAAAAATCACAGGGGCCAGAGATCCTAAAAGGCTGTCGGGGTTGTTCGAATTTCTCCCATGTGTCCTAGAGGGGGTGGCCATTCCCTTATTCCTCCAGTATCTTCTCCAGCAGTGGCCATGACAGGCCATGACAGGGCAGGTGGTAAGAGAAAATGCCTCATGAGAAGTAGCCCCTGTGATTCTCCCTCCGAGACCGTCCTGCAGCATACTACAGTGTGGAATGGAAGCATTTCAAAAACTGGTACAATCTTTTTTCTCCGATTAAAGAGGACTGCCCTAAAAAAGGGCTGTTTTTTGCTGACCAGTACTGGAGTTGCCTTGTTGGTTAGATAAGGTCTGTTTGGAGTTCTGAGAAGAGCGAGGTCTTTTTTTGTTAATTATATTTCTCCCCTTCCCAAGTTTATTACCAGTTGTGCTTCCCCCTGATGGAGAAGTGAGACTGCAGCCTTTGGGCTACACTCTCAAAGCCCTTTATTGACTGTGCAATTAATTGTCTGTGCCCCGTTATCTTGATGACCTTTAAATCATTTTAATGGAAGCTACTGATGCTTGAGGGGCTTACTTATATACTGTGTGTATATATGTGTGTCTTTTAGACTTTTTATAGTCTGTGCTAAATTCCTATTTTAAAACGATCTCTGTTTGTGTATTATAAATGTGAAAAATTACATCATGTACCTACATGTGCTTTTATTTTAAAGTTGCTATAGTAAAGCTTTTCAAAGTGTCATAGCTTCAGTGTTGTTCCATGAAAAGATATAATAAAATGTTTACCAACATGTGAGGGGTGTCTAAATTATAACACATAATGGAGTGTACATCAATAGTATATGTTCTAAATTGATATATATTCACAAGAAAACTCTTACCTTTATTAAGAATCAGTATGCAAAGTACCACTAACATTGCTCCCCAACATTCTGTAAGGTTGCAGCCAAAGGTGCCTGGCCTCGGTAGTGTGCAACTTGGAAAGCAGAGTTCAGCACATAGTGCTGAGAGGGTTTCTTAACCACTTCATGACCCTTGACATTCCTAGTCTGCAACAAACTTCCATTCATCCACGACCTCTTTATCTCTAACAAACTCTCATTCCTTGGCTTCACTGAAACCTGGCTAACCCCCTTTGACACAACCTCTCCCGCTGCACTCTCTTATGGCGGACTCAGCGTTTCCCACACACCCGCCCCTCTAACAAACATTGCAGAGGAGTTGGCCTACTCCTGTCCAATAATTGCTCCTTTACGCCTATTCCACTGTCACCGTACTCTACTCACCCCTCTTTTGAAACCCACTCCGTCCGCATATTCTCTCCCTGTAACCTTCAGCTGGCCATCATTTACCACCCCCCTGGACCCATCGCCTCCTTCCTTGACCATTTCACCACCTGGCTACTCCACTTGCTTTCTGCGAACAGCCCCACTATGATCATGGGTGACTTCAACATCTGCATTGATACTTCAACCTCAGCACTTCTTTCACTACCTACCTCCTTTGGGCTCTCCCAATGGTCCTCCTCTGCCACTCACAAAGATGGCCACACGCTGGACCTCATATTCACCCACCTCTGCCCCCACTAACCTCTCAAACTCACCCTTTTCCCTCTCTGATCACAATCTACTGACTTTCTCCTCTCTCTCCTTCCCTACTACACTACCCCTACTCTGCAAACTCAATCATCCTCACAGGAAGCTAAAACACATTGATTTACACTCATTCTCAGAATCCTTTCTCCCTCTCGCCGACATAGCTTCCATTTGCGACACAGACACTTGCCACCACCGTATATAACACCACAATAACTGTGGCCCTCGACTTAGCCGCCCCACTCCCACACAACACTCCTCGCGCAAACAGGCAACCCTGGCACACCACCCTCACTAAAGTCATAAGACAGGCATCCAGGTTGCCTAAGGAGATGGAAGAAATCTCAATCCACTGAACACATCGCGTTATTCAAGCAGTCCCTCACCAACTTCAAGTCTGCACTCACTGCCGCAAAAGCCGCCTTCTCATTCCTAATAACCTCCTTGTCCCACAATCCCACAATCCCAAACAGCTTTTTAAAACTTTTAATTTTTTACTCCGTCCGCCCGCTCCTCCTCCCTCTCCCCTCATCTCTGTTGAACACTTTGCTTCCTTCTTCAAGCAAAAGATCGATAAAATCAGAGACAGCTTTAACTCACTGTCCCCACAGCTTCCCCTCTCACCTACTCTGCCCTCTCCTTCCAAAAGCTGCTTCTCCCCCATAACAGAAGATCAGCTCTCCTCTAGGGATGGGCGAGTCCCGTACTATTCGGAATCGCTATACCCGCAACGAGTAGGTCTCGGTACTCGCTACTCGTTGCGAGTATAGCGATTCCGAGTACTTTTGCAGTGTATCAATAGATACACTGCAAAAGTCCTGTAAAAGAGAGGAAAAGTGGTTAAAAAATAAAAAAATCGGATACTCACCTTAACCAACGGCTGTACCTGGACCGGCCGATGCACATCTATTCATGTAAAAGGACCTTTCACTCTCTCAGCCAATCAGATGGCTGGGAGAGATCTGGCCAATCAGATGCCGCCATGTCACAATGACGTGATCGCTAGTTCCACCTGATTGGCCAGATGGAAAGGTCCTCGATGTACCTGAGAGGACCTTTCCATCTGGCCAATCTGGCTTCCGACCCCACCTCTCCACCAAAACAGCCCTAACCAAAGTCACCAACGACCTACTGACCGCCAAGAGCAAGCGACACTACTCCGTCCTCGTCCTCCTCGACCTATCTGCTGCCTTCGACATTGTTGACCATTCCCTCTCACTTCAGATCCTGGAATCTCTTGGCATCACTGACCTAGCCCTCTCCTGGATCTCCTCATACCTAACGGGCCAGACTTTCAGCGTTACCCACTCACACACCTCCTCTTCGCCCTACCCACTATCCATCGGTGTCCCTCAAGGCTCGGTCCTGGGACGACTACTCTTCTACATCTACACTCTTGGTCTTGGACAACTATTGAGTCCCATGGCCTTCAGTACTATCTCTATGCCAATGACCCACCCCAAGGCCCTGGGGTACTCTGAACCCGGGTATTTGCAATGGGAGATGTCACTTGTGGCTTGCCCGAGCCGATGGTGGTCGCTAAAATTGTGTAAAAATGAAAAGGGAAAGAAAATAAAATAAAGTGTTGTGACACCACCTACGGTGTCTGTTGCAGACCTCCGGGGATGATGGATGGGCAGCCAGATAATTACGCTCCCTGTAGGTGGTGCGGGGTCCTAAGGGCAGTATGGATGAATGGGATTTCACACAGGGAGGTGGCTCTGCAGGTATATTCTCTGGGTTGGACAGGGTCAGGGCTGGAAGAACTGTCTGACACACACACACGCTAGATCTATTTCTGTACCTTTAACTGGTGATAAAGCAGGCACTGTCCAGGGTACACTCCGGGTGGTCAGGAAGCACTTCAGGATCTCCACATCTGGTGAGTTTTGAGGCCTGCTTGTCCTTGTTAGTGTGTCTAGATCCTGACCTGTCTGAAATCCTGGCCTGACCTCTCCTGTGCTCTTCACTTGTATGGCAGGTGTTAAAAACCTTTTTGTTGGGCACCGCGTCACTCCTGCAGACACTGGCTCTCTTCAGTGCTGTGCCACAAATGTCCCCAGAAGACCAAAGTCTCCTGGTTCTCCCGTGGTTTCTCTGCTGGGATGTCTAACCCTTGCAGACTCCAGTGTCCGGGTTGCTTCTTGGGGTGAACCAGTATGGCTCATCTGCCCCCAATCTGCTCCTCGCCTTGCCTCCGACCCTCACTGTCGGGCCCAGCACTGGCTAGGCTTCCTCACTGGCACGGGCCTAGCGTGGCTCCATTCACCAGTATGTCTTCCTCAGTACTGTTCCGTACTGAACTGCCTAACTCCTCCCCCGGGCCTGAATTTATAGGGGACCTTGCCTGAAGGTAGCAAGTAGAGCTCCCCCTTCAGGTCTGGGGTGGAAGGTGTTGCATGTGTAGGGTTGCCTGATGTGGAAATCCCTCTGTGCACCAGGTGTTTCTGTGACACTTACTCACAGGGGTGCCACACCAACGACACCCAGATCTACCTGTCTGGGACCGACATCACCTCCCTACTATTCAAAATTCCACAATGTCTGTCCACCATCTCATCCTTCTTCTCTGCTCATTTGCTCAAGCTGAACATGGACAAAACTGAGTTCATCGTCTTCCCCCCAAGTCTCTCTCCCCCACTACCAGACCTATTCATCCTTGTCAGTGACTGCTCACTCTGCCCAGTCCCCCACGCCAAGTGCCTCGGGATAATCCTCAACTCTTCCCTCTCCTTCAAGCCTCACATCCAGGCCCTCGCCACCTCCTGCTGACTCCAGCTCAAAAATATTTCTCAGATTCACACTTTCCTTGACCATGACACTGCTAAAACACTTGTTCATGCTCTCATTATCTCCCGCCTCGACTACTGCAACCTCCTGCTTACCGGCCTCCCTGCCACCTCCCTTGCACCTCTCAAATTTATCCTGAACTCCGCTCCCCGACTAATCCACCTGTCTTCTTGCTACACCGCCATCTCTCCCCTCTGCCAAGCCCTTCACTGGCTCCCCATTTTTCAGAGATCTCGTTTTAAAATACAAACAATGACATACAACAAGGACATACAATGACATACATAAAAAACCTGTCCCCTCCATATATCTCTGACATGGTCTCTCGATACCTACCTTCACGCAACCTACAATCCTCCCAAGAGCTCCTGCTCTACTCCCCTCTCACCTCCTCTTACAACTGCATACAAGATTTCTTCCATGCATCTGCTATAATCTAGAACAGGGTCTCAAACTCGTGGCCCACGGGCCGCATGCGGCCCCTGGAGCTTCCCTGTGCGGCCCCAGCACTTTGGACCAAGAACCATGCTGGCGGTGGTCCAGTGCATAGTGCCGCCGCTTTCTCCGCTATAACATTACTTGCGGCCGCTTCACTGTCTCTGCCGCTCGCTCTGCCGCTCTGTAAGCTCAATACAAGCCCTCAGCCAATAAGAGGCCGCTGACGTCACCTGCGGGCCTCTCATTGGCTGACGGTGACTCGCATTGAACTTGCAGATCGAGCAGCAGAGACAGTGAAGCGGCCGCAAGTAATGTTATAGCGGAGAAAGCGGCGGCACCATGCACTGGACCGCCGCCAGCATGGTTCTTTGTCCAAAGTGCTGGGGGCCGCACAGGGAAGCCCCAGGGTCCCCATGCACTGGACCAGCATGGTTAGTGTAATAAAAGTGTGTGCTACTGTGAGTGCCTGTGAGTGTGCGTGTGAGTGCTTGTGAGTGTGAGTGCCTGTGAGTGTGAGTGCCTGTGCCTGTGAGTGCCTGTGAGTGTGAGTGCCTGTAAGTGTGAGTGCCTGTGCCTGTGAGTGCCTGTGCGTGTGAGTGTAAGTGCCTGTGAGTGTGAGTGCCTGTGCCTGTGAGTGCCTGTGAGCGTGAGTGCCTGTGAGTGCCTGTGAGTGTGAGTGCCTGTGCCTGTGAGTGCCTGTGAGCGTGAGTGCCTGTGAGCGCCTATGCCTGTGAGTGCGAGTGCCTGTGAGTGCGAGTGCTTGTGAGTGCCTGTGAGTGCGAGTGCTTGTGAGTGCCTGTGAGTGTGAGTGCCTGTGAGTGTCTGTGCCTGTGAGTGCCTGTGAGCGTGAGTGCCTGTGAGTGCCTGTGAGCGTGAGTGCCTGTGAGCGTGAGTGCCTGTGAGCGTGAGTGCCTGTGAGCGCCTGTGCCTGTGAGCACCTATGCCTGTGAGTGTGAGTGCCTGTGAGTGTGAGTGCCTGTGAGTGTCTGTGCCTGTGAGCGTGAGTGCCTGTGAGTGCCTGTGAGCGTGAGTGCCTGTGAGCGTGAGTGCCTGTGAGTGCCTGTGAGTGTGAGTGCCTGTGAGCGTGAGTGCCTGTGAGCGCCTGTGAGTGCCTGTGAGCGTGAGTGCCTGTGTGAGTGCCTGTGAGTGTCTGTGCCTGTGAGTGCCTGTGAGTGTGAGTGCCTGTGAGTGCCTGTGAGTGCCTGTGAGTGTCTGTGAGCGTGAGTGCCCGTGAGAATGAGTGCCTGTGTGTGTGAGTACCTGTGCCTGTGAGTGTGAGTGCCTGTGAGTGTGAGTGCCTGTGAGCGTGAGTGCCTGTGAGCGCCTGTGAGTGTCTGTGAGCGCGAGTGCCTGTGAGCATGAGTGTCTGTGTTCGTGACTGCCTGTGTTCGTGAGTGCCTGTGTTCGTGAGTGCCTGTGTGTGTGAGTGCCTGTGTGTGTGAGTGCCTGTGTGTGTGAGTGCCTGTCTTGAGAGTGCCTCTTGAGTGCCTGTGGGTGTCAGAGTGCCTGTGGGTGTCAGAGAGCCTGTGGGGTGCCTGTGAGTGTGAATGCGTGAGGGTGTCAGAGTGCGCGATTTTGTACAGAAGTGTGTGATTATAACAAAAGTCCTTGGTGGTCCGCATTCTTCATCAGGTGGATTTACCTGATGAAGACGGCGGACCGCCGTGGAAACACGTTGTGGTATATTAAAGGTAATTAAACGTGTGCCTCCTGTGCTCTAGCGCTTCTGTTATAATCACACACTTCTGTACAAATATCATATCCCCATCCTAGGTTTTCAGCAGGAGCAGCTGTGAGCCAAAGTCACCGCTAATAGAATCCAAAGGTCCTGCGGTGACGTAGCTGAGAACGTCACAGGGGCAGGTTATCAGCTGCTCGTGTCAACTGACTGGAAGAAGGAGCTGCTCGTGGAGGAAATCCCGACCGCTGGAGTCCGGAACCATCCACTGCGATACGCCGAGGTTGTGCAGGGTTGCAGAACCTCCAAAGGTGAGATGCGAACCCCCCATATCAGTTATTGACGCCCTCACTAGACCACCAGGTACCGCTCATGGGTTGTGATTCCCCCCCCTTTTGTTCCACGTGAGTGTGAGAGTGTGAGTTAATGTGAGTGTGGGTGAGTTAATGTGTGAGTGGGTGTGATTGTGAGTGAATATGTCTGAGTGTGTAAAAAGAAGGCAGACCAGGTTGGGGATATCACTAAAAAAGAGGTCCAGCATGGGGACATTACTACACTATGGGGGCCAGGATGGGGACATCACTACAAAAGGGGACCAGCATGGGGGACAGGATGGTGACATCACTACAAAAGGGGATCAGTAAGGGGTCATCATTACAAAAAGGGACCAGCACGGGGGACATTACTACAGAAGGGGATCAGGTTGGGGATATTAGTACAAGAGGGCGACCAGGATGGGGACCAGTATGGGGACATTACAACAAGAAAGGGACCAAGATGCGGACATTACTACAAGAAGGGGATCAGGATTTGGACGTTACTACATTGACCAAAAAATCTGGTATTACTAAAAATGTCAGGGTACCGTCACACCAGGTGACATCGCCCCGTGTAAAGTGGCGATTTTGCACCGAAAAATCGGCTCAGAGTGGTCGCCTGGTTTCACAGCACTGCTGTGAAACCAGGCAACCACTCTCAGGCAATGTGTAAGCATCGCCCTGTGTAACATCGCAAATAGCGATGTTACAGGCGATGGGAGCCATAGGCTCCCATGTTACAGGATCCCTGCTGGGGTTTCTAGACACCCCAACAGAGACATTGCCTGAAACATCGCCAAAGCATCACCGAAGGTATCGCCGCGTCTAAACACACGACGCTGACGGGGTGCCAAAAATGTGTGCGCTCCCGTGTGTAGCCTGCGATATCTCCGGCGATGTCACCTAGTGTGATGGTACCCTTAGTCCTACAAGCAATGCGGCCCCCGATAAAAAAAATTTTCTATGTGCGGCCCACCAACCCAACCGAGTTTGAGACCCCTGCTCTAGAACTCTCTCCCCCAACACATCAGATACTCGCCTACCCTGGGAACTTTCAAAAGAAACCTGAAGATGCACCTCTTCCATCAGGCCTTCAACCTGCAATGAGACCCGGTTTACCGCACCGTCTCACGTTCGGCACTACCCCCTCCTACTGTATCCCTACCTGTCACTCTTACACTGTGAGCCCTCGCAGACAGGGTTCTCTCTCCCCTCCTGCATCTGTATGACTTGATTGTCCACATATATTGTACTTGTCCTTGTCTGCCCTTTTCATATGTAAAGCGCCATGGAATCTAATGGCGCTAAATAAATAATAATAGGTCGGTGGTACTTACCAACCTCTGACTTATAGGTACATCATTGCTAAAATGCGGTGCCGTAGCGCACAGAGGTCGCACAAAGGTGCTGGCTGATTTTGCCAGCAGGGACCAGAGCTCCACCTCAGGGTGGGTTGCCTTCCCACCCAGCAACTACGATCATTGTGACTGGCTGTTTGATTCTGAACAGCCAATCAAAGCGATTCTAATGAAATTGCCTGAGCAGTACTGTAAAAGCACTTCTCATAGGCCAGAGCTCAGAAGAGGCGGTGTCACCCCCTGCAACCCTGATTGGGAGAGATCTTGCTGTGACGTGTGATCATTTCAATCAGCGTGCAGAGGGGCAGTGTGATCCAGTTGTGACTGCTTCCCTCAGCTTCATCCTGTCGGTGAAGACTGAGGAGGAGTGATCTCACAAAGCCAGGGATGATTCCCGCACCATGCCTGGCTGTTTAACCCTCTAAATGCTGCGATTGATATTGATCACAGCAATTGTTAGGCAGAGGGATTGCGGTCCCTCTCCCCGCTGACTGAGACCCCATGGTGTAATTGCAAGGGCCCAATCTTTGCCATGGCGAATTCCAGGTTACCTGACTTCAACAAGCCTCTGGGATCATGTGGTCTAGGAGGCATGATATGCACTGACAGCTGCAATGTGATGTCATGTGATGCCATGTCTTTAAAAGGACTTAGGAAAAAAGTAAAAAAAAGTAGGAACATTTAAGAAAAAAAAAAAAAAAAAACAGAAAATAAAGAAAAAATAATTCCAAAGACTTCAATGTTCAGTGATGCAAAAATCCTTTATGTTGTAAAAAGGCATTTTTAGTGTGAAAGTAGCCAAACCTAAAATGAAAAAACTAAATAAATGTAGTATAGCTATGATCGTACTGACCTGACGAATAATTTGCCTAATCACTTATACCACAAGGTGAACAGTGTAAAAATAGAAATAAAGTTAATTCCTCAACTACTGCTGATTAGCATATTCTGCCTCCCAAAAACCACAGTAAAGCTCAGCTCATGTTTATCCTGTGCTCTACGCTGAGCATTCACATTGGCAATTGCGTAAATCTCTGTAAAACAAAGACAACGTTCCGAACAGAAAGTTCACTGTAATGAGGCAGAGGGAGTCACCGTGAACTCCTTTGCCTATGTGTCTGGTGGCATCTATCCTTTGCCTATGTGTCTGGTGGCATCTATCTTTATGCGCATCTTTTTAGGTGTGCACAAAAGTAATAATAATATAATAAAATATTTATTCATGCTATTGATT
>JARQOC010001869.1:0-33591 GCA_033576535.1 Allobates femoralis | reverse complement strand
TCCTTTTTTTTTTCTGCCACACGTGTTCAGTACAGTTTTGTTCCCTTTTAAATAAACTAGGTTCATTTGGTCTTTGTTCCCATTCCCTTTTAGATTCTGGGTAAATGCTTTAAATTTACATTCAGGATACAAAAACCCCTTTAAGGGAAATTGCTGGGGCTATGACTAGTGAACATACTTTTGAGCAGCTGTTTTCTATTTTTTAAGTTCCCTGCAAGGGGATGGGGGAAGGGTTTTTTAAGAAAAAAATAGCGGGCTTTAAAACCACAATAGAAAATTTTTTGGGGACGGGCCCATGGGCCTGAGTTTGGCTGGGGTCAAACTAGCTTTTAAACCCTTTGGGTTTTCAAGGGGTTCCTTTTAAAACCCATAGAATTTGTCAGCATTAACGCAGGGGTTAAAAGGGAAAAAGGTAAGACTGTTTTAAATATGTAAATTAATTCTATGGCAGATGGAACCCCAAAGCATGGTCAAACCCCGGTTTCCCTACTGCCGGAGTTTGAAATTTGGGAAATTATTCCAAAAGTGAAAAAAATTTGGCTTTATGTGATCGCTTTAAAAAACGCAAGGTCTCAAACTCCAGCAGTAAAAAGAACCCGGCGTTTGAACTGCGCTGGGGGTTCCCCGTCTGCCATAGGATTGAATTGACAGGGTTAACCGGGTTTTTCCTTTTTTTTTTAACCCACTGTGTTAAGGGTGAAAAATTTCTATTTTTTTAAAACGGGAACCCACCTGAACGAAAGGGGGGAAAACGTTTAGTTTGCCCTAGCCTAACTCCCCAAGGGTTTTGGGCTAAGGAAAAAAAACTAGCTGGTTTAGGTGACTTCCCACTTTGGGTTTTTTTAAAGCGGGGAAAGTTTCAGCTTTTTATCAAAAACCTGACCCCTGGATGTGGCTTAGCCAGGGCCCAGCATAAAGTCGTGGGGGACAGAGGGCCCCCCTGAGACATTCCACCCGCTACCCGGGGGGGCCCTAAACCCACCCCAAAAAATCCCCAAATACGACGATCTGCCCCCTGCTCCCCTCCGCAGACCCCACGGAGGGGGGGTTTATCCCCGGGAAACGCATGATCCAGGGGGGAAAGAACCAGCGGCAGAGCAGTTAAAAACATGGCGCCAGAGGACCCCCGGAGGGAAAAAGTGGGAGTAGCGTCGACGAGAAAGGACGGAAAACTGCGAGGACTTGTGGAGGGGACGCCCTCAGTGTGGGATCCTTGGAAATGGGGACTCTCCCACCCCAAGATTTCCCCGGCTCACAAAGGAAAAAGGTATCACCCTGGGGGGGGAGGGGAAGTCGGGGGGAAGAGGAGGCAGGGTGGAGGGGGGGAGAGGGAGATTTGTAATAGAGCCCCTGCTGGCGGGGGTGGCCCGGGGTTTGTGTTTCCCTCCCGACTGCAGGTCTGCATGAGCTTATCAAAGCATCCCCCCCAAAGGGATGACCTGCCTAAGGTGGCAAGAATAGGGTTTAACTTTGAAAAAACCCTTCTCTCCCCTATTTTGATTGATATTGATTTTGGTTTGGGGGGCAAAACTTCCTTTTTGGGAAGGAGGATCATGTCCCCACTGCAAAAGTTTTAAATTTTGGGGTTTTAAAACAGTTGGAGGACAGGCACAAATGCAGCCCTTGGCTTTTACTGCAGGAGGGACCGAGTGAACCTGGGAAGGCGTAATAATTTTTGTCTGAAAGGGGTATCCCGGAACCCTTTCCCCGGGCAATCAACTGCCCCAAAAGGGTTTTAGGGGTGTTTAATTGGTCTTTTAAAAAAAATGCGGGGAATTTCCCTATACCTTTTGACAAAAATCCACCGGGGTGTCACGTCGGGGCCAGATTGACGTGTTTAACCAAGAAAAGGGGTTTTTGGGTTTTACACTATTACACGGAAAAAGGGAAGGAAAACCCGAATCTAACATGACTGAATTTCGATGTGGCTCATTAAATGTGGGGGGCCCTTCCAGTGCCGGCAATGGGGATGGGTCTAAACTCATCTCCTCAAAAGACCCAAAAACCCAAAATTGGCTTCCTTAAGGGGCCCAAAACCCTGTGAAAGCCCTTAAAATGTTAAATTATCCACCCCTTTGGGTTCCCCGATTTTTTATAGCGGGCCTCCCCCCAAAACACAAAGTCAAGGGAACCCAGCATTTGCATTTCCAGGTCCATATGGGGGGAGTTTATGTCTCGAAGGTTGTGATGATTTGGGCAGACTGCTGATGGTTAAGGTTCGTATTGTTTTCTAAAGGGTCTTTTCCCAGTCTCAATATCCCGGGCCTAACAGCGGCCAGATTTCCCCCCTTGCTGGTTTTCCCTGGGGGAATTGGTGGGAATTCTAAGAGGAAACCAGGTGTTTGGGGGGGACTTTAATGTTGCGTTGGTCCGGATATGGATACACATTGGCTCGTAAACCTTTCTCAGCGGTTGCCCATGCAGACTTGGTGTTATTGCATGATCCCCAGTTTGGGTTGATATTTGGGAGGATTGGGAAAACCATCGATGGGGGGATTTTACCTATTTCCCCCAGGTGCATGGCACTTACTCCAAAATTGATTTTTTCCCTTTTTTGGGCCACAGGGTTTCCCCTTTTTTCCCAAAAGGGTGAAATAGACCCTTTTGTTTTTTCGACCATGCCCTTTGTGTTGTCTCGTTTTCTTTTTCCCGTTTCCCTTCACGGGCAGTGGCAGTTGGGGCTAAAACAACTTCTTCGGGAAATGATCCTGGCCCCTTTGGGGGAAATAGAACAGCTCAAACTTTAAATTTTTTAGGTTCTTAAAGGTGCTGTCTGGGAAGCCCTTAAGTGTGTGACCCGGGGTTTCCTCATTTTTCCCTGGAAAAAGGTTGAAAAAAGGGGGAACGATCTGGAACTGGTTGACCCTTTTGGGGCCGTCTAGGGCCTGGAGATGACTCAAAAAAACACAAACCAAAAAGATAGGACGCGACAGACTTGAACAGGGTCAGGAGGAACTGGGGCTCCCTGAATAAAAAAAGCCAAATGGGGCCAGTAATTGGAGAAGGAATTTTTTATGAATACGGAAAAAAATTTGGGTAAATATTTAAACCCAAATGGGGGGGGGGTTTGAGACAGCAGAGAACACGCTTTTTTCATATCGGGGGTTTGGAGGGGGGAAAAAACCGAAAAGGGACTATTAAAACCTTCAACGGTTTTAGTGAGGTTTTAGGAATTTTAAAATTCTTTAAAAAGGGTAGTTGCCCACAAACCCCCTCGCAGTCAGAGTATTTCCCCAAAAAAAATTGGGAGAATATATCTCTTTTTTCCCGGTACCCCCTAAGCTTTTTCCGAAGAAGTTGCCACCCTGGAATGTCCCTTATTGAAATGGAAGGGGCCCAAGGGGCCCTTTGCTGCGACAAAAATTTGTTTAAAGCCCCAGGTCCGGGCGGATTCTGCGTTTACTACAAAAACTTAAAGCCCGCCTTTTGCCACACTTATTTTCCCTTTTTTGGGGGACTAAAATGGAGGTAAGCCTCCTATGCTGACACAAAAGGGTTTTACCTAAACGGGGAAAAAGAGGGTGTCAAAATTTGCGGAAGTTACGCCCCATCTCTTTCTTAATGAAGATTTTAAAGCTATTTGCCAAATCCTCACTCTAGGCTACCCCCTTTTGCTTCAAAATTGGGGGATCCATCCGGGACCAGCGCTTTATGGGGGGGGAAGGGGGAGAGGCACCGATAAACACTACAAAAGCAAAAAAATTGGGATACATGAGCATTTTCCCAGCCCAGTCTCCCCCATGTTGTTATCCCCAGATCCGAAATGGCATTTGACCGGGTAAACGGGTTTGCTTCAGGGGGGGAAAAACCCTCATTCATAGGCTTGGGGGGGAATATGCTGCGTTGGATTTTACCCCTCTACTCCGGCCCTTCTCCCAGGGTCCGGGGTTTTGAATGGAGTGCTTTCTAAACCCTTTTTCACCTTTACAAAGGGGCCGTCCCAGGGGGGCCCTCTTTCCCCCTTTTGTTTTTTTTCCCTTTTCGCTTGAGCCTTTTTGGGGACATGAGACCAACCCAAAAATCACAGGGGATCCCCATCCGGAACATACCATAAAGTAGCAGCATATGGGGGATGTTTCTCTGTTTTTTATTAAACCCGATCTTTTCTCTCCCATTTTTAAATGAGGGTTTCCCCGGTTTATGCCCCCCTTTTTAAATTTTTAAAAATTAAATTTCGAAAATTTTAGGAAGCATTAAAAAACCCCTCCCCACCCCAAAATTTTCCAATACCCTCCGATTTTTCATTTTTAAAAGGGTGCTTTAAACATCTCTCCTATCGGGGGATCAAAATTGTCAGCTAACCTGAGGGTTATTTTATAGGATAAATTTCCCCCCCAATATTGCAAACAATTGAGTCAGACGGGTTTGTAGTGGTCCAAATCATTTTTTTCTTGGTTTGGCAGATCCCAGTTTTTGGGAAATTTTAAATATCCCCCCTAGGATTCGAAACCTTTTTGAGACCCCCCGGGTTTGGGAAATTTTCATCGGGAAATTTCTTCCGGGGGGGATTTTTCCTTTAAAAACGCCAATTTATTTGGAATGGCAGATCACCCGGGAAATGGGGAAAGGGGCTATTTTTACCAGCCAAAAAGAAAGGGGGGCTTAGGCCCCCAGACCTTTTTGGAATCACATTGAAATTCCCCCCTAAAGGGAGATTGTTGGATGGTGAAAGGCCCCAAAAATAAAATAAGGCATGGGTGCAGATTGAAAAATTTTTCCCCCTTCCCCACTAAATTTGGAAAATCCGTGGACAATGGGGGTTACCCCCTTTCGGCTGCTTTTGACCCAACCATAGGCCCACTTTTAGTGTTTTGGCAGCCCCTTGCCTCTAAAAAAACCTCAATTCTTCCCCCTGCTCACCACTTACCCCAATTTTAAGTCCCCCTGATTTTTTTTGGGCTCCCAGACCCTTTTAAGGGTTTGGGGGCATTGTGGATAGGGGGCTGGGAAAGTTTGGGCGGGGCTATGGGAGGTGGTGTGTTTTGGCCGACTCGGGAAAATTTTGACATTTAAAAAGGGAAAAACTAAATGGGAGGGTGGGTTGTCTTCAATTACAAATTTTCCCTTTTGCACTCAAGACTTTTTTTAAACCGGGTCCTGGACGAAATTTTAAAATCATTTGTAACGGCCAGGGGCCCCCGATCGGCTACCTTACCCGGCTCTATTTATGGAAAAAAGGTCCCCCAAAAGTCCGGACCCCCCCCGGGCCTTTATTTTCACAGGGGGGAAAAATTTAAATTGAATTTTTAAATTTTAGGAAGAAAAAATTTGAGAGGATTTTTTCCAACCCCATTTTCGTACCTCATTTTTAAAAAATTTAAAGAGGAAAACTTTTAAATGTCTAAAGGTGTTCAAAAACCCCGGGTTCGGGTTTAAAATTGAAATTGTTCCCAGTGGAAAATATAAAATTTCTGGAGTGGGGGAAAGGTGGGGTTCTTTCCCCCTCATATTTTTCTGGGATTTTTGAAATTATACAAACCCTTTTCGGTTGCTGTGGAGGGGTGTAATGAAACTAGTTTCGGGAAAATTAAAATTCCCTTTTAAACACCGGCTCTGTCCTCTTGCCCCAAACGGTAAAAGGCCCCCGCAAAGACATATAAAAAACTCTCTGCTCAAATTTTTAATAATAGTTTCCCAAGTTTCCTGTTTTCGGTTTTGTGGGGGAAAAACCCCCTTTCCCCAATCTCACACGGGAAATTAGGGGTCAAAAACCCTGTTGTACATGGAAGATCTGAAAATTTTTCCCTTGATGACCCCCCCCCCCCAAAACTTTTTTTGGGGTTTTCAATGGTGGTTTGGAGGGGAATTCCCAACAAACTAAGTGTTACAGTCCCCTCCCATGGGGTGGGGGGTTCCCCTTTGGGGCCCGTTCCTGTTCTGAGGGGGGTTGCCCTGTTGGGTTTGGGCCTGAGCGGGGAATTTACTCCCCCCTTCCCCTTAATTTCCCCCCCCCTCCCCCTATTTTTTGTTTTACCCCCCTTACCCCCCCCCCCAAGAAAGTTCGGCACCCTTCTTTCCCACCCCCTCCCCCTTTTTCCCTTTAAAAAACTTTTTTTTTTTTCTGCTCTCTAAATTTTTTTTAAACTGCTTTAAAATAGGTATCAGGCCCTTATAGGGCCTTGCGAGGAAATTGTGCTGGCTGCGGGGACCTACCCCTTAGCCCCTTAATTTCCTTTTTTTTTAAATTTTTGATATCTTATATTATTTTTATTTGTCCGATGAAAATTGTATAATGATAAAAAAATCTATGTTTGCCTACGGGCTTGTCTTGATTTTCTTGTTTTTATTTTCTTTTTTTTTGTTTATAAAAATATTCTTGAAAAAAAGAATTTTTAAAAAAAAAAAACAAAAACCCGGGATTTTTCAGAATGCAGTTTTTTTTCCATTTTTTTTAAATGGTGTCAGGTAGAAACCCGAAGCAAAAAAAATTCTCCCGACAAAATTAAAGTGGTTTGGGAAAAAAAACTAAAATTTTAAAAAGGGATCAGGTTTTTCCCAAAAAAAACCTGATTTTGCCGATTTGAAAAAACCTGAATTTTTAAAACCAAAGCCTATAAGGGTAAGTGCACACTTACCCGGGGTTTGGTCGGCGGGGTGCTGGCGGGATCCGCCAGGGAAACTCCGGGCCCCGGTTTCACCGGCTTCCTGGCGGGGATTTTTGGGGGCGGTATCCCGGGGGCTGCCCAGCGGGTTCTGGCGGGGATTCTGCAGCGGCTGGAAAACAGCACATGTTCTGCTTGGGGAGCCGCCCGCAGGGGGGGCCGGCCGGTTTTTAGAACCCTGGTCATTCTTTGCTAACCCGCTGGGAAACCCGCGGGTTAGCAAAGGTTTCCCCTGGGTTCCGCCCGGGGTGTGCACCCGGTTGGGGGGGTTACATTTGTTTCAATGTTAATCCAAACGGGGGTTTGGGATTAACATAAAAATTTTAAAAAAAAATAAAGTATTTCAAAACGGCGGTTTTCAATGTTAAAAACCCCCGGAAAAACCCCCCCCGTGTGCACATCCCTAAGGGTAAACCTTTTCACGGGCGAACATTGAATTTCAATTTCCTTGCAAATTAATGGTCCCCTGGGTTTTTTGCCCTGTACAAAAAGTAACAATGGGTCCATGATTTCACTGGGAACCCGTAAGTTGCAAATGAAATTGCAAGCATTGTTGGACGTGTATAGGTTCCCTTAAGGGGGACCCTCCCCACGGCCCGGGAATTTTCAAAGCAATTTTTACTGGCAATTTGGGTGGTTGCAGTGAATCATGGACACATTGTTATTTCTTTCAAAGGGAACAAAACCCGAAACCTTTTATCCTGAATTTTTTACTGCAAAACCCGCAAATTTCCAGTGAAAATTTCTTTTCAAAAAAGGGGAGGGTGACGGTACTATAGAGTCCAAATATGGACGACCATTCAGGGCAAAATAACCCGTTGGTTAATTCCCCCGGTTTTACTTAAATGGGCAAAGTTGCCCGGCCCAAACCACCTAAATTTCCCCCCTTTTAAAATATAAGGCCCGTCGTGACAAATATTGCGATTTGGGGAAAATTGTTTGTTATTTTTTGATGTATAAAGATGGGCCTTTCAAATGGGTTGATCTAAGGTGGGGTTACACACACAGATTTTTTGTGCAGATATTTTTCAAGATTCTGGTTTCAGTGGAAAAAATTTGGGCAAATGGTTCCCTTTTTTTTGGGGGGTGTACAAATGGAGCAAACTGTCCTGATTTTCCCGCAAACCCGAGATTGTGAAAAAATATTTGGGGATACCTGTGTGTGTGAACCCCCGCCCAAGTATATTTATTTATTTTTGCTGGCATCCCAGCTTTGGCCCGGGGGGAATCCCATGATGGTTTTCGTGACAAAGTTTAAATGTTTGGATTTATTTTTGGCCCAAATTGAATTTAAAGTATCAAGACCCTAATTTCTTTGGTTTGCTGAAACCCCCCTTTTGTCTTTTCCCCGGGTTTAAAAAATTCCCTTAAATTTAAATGCCCCTGAATTTTGGGGTAAATTTCGGTAGATATAATTAAGGGCAGTTACAAAAACTCCCTACCTATTTTTAAGGGAAAAGGGTTTTCTTTTTTTTAAAGGTTTAATTGGCCCTTTCAGGCATTACGAAATTGAAAAATTTATACAACATTTTTTATGATTGGGCATTCGCCATATGAGTAAAATGGGGGAAAAATTTGGGGGTTTTTAATTTATATTTAAAATTTTCCCTTCTCCCCCAAAAAGGGGGCGGGCACAGGCAGCAACCCAAGGGTGCAATGTAGAAAAAATGAGGGGGGCGCGCTCGTTTTCCCAAATTTGCAGCCTTGGTGTCACACAGAAGATGTTGCCCGGTTTACATCGCTGCGATGCGGCGGAGGCCCCGCTCGCTGGGTGGGATCAAAACCCCGGGAAACGGTTCCGCAGAAATGTGTGGAAGGCTGGATCCCCCGCCAACATCGCTATTTGGGGGTCGACGGCGCGATCCCGCCTTTTTTTGCTGGTTTCAAATTGGAAGGGGTTTTCGTTTTTATCCTCGGGAAACCCAAAGTGAAACCCCGTGACCAGCCAAAATATTGCAGTTGGTGTGCTGTCCAAAAGACGAAAGCATTGGATATCCCCTAGGACAACATTGAACAATCATTTTTCCTTTTCCGTTTTTGCTAGGATATTGGGCCGTGGGGACCGCCCCTTAAAGGCTGAGGAAAAATTTCCCCCTTGGGGCCAAAAGGGAATGCCAGGTTTTATTCAGTGCAGAGGATGAGAATAATGAGCTTTAGAGAAATGCTTTTGGGAATTTTCTATGGCCCTTTTCTGGGGCCTTTTACCCCTTTGCAATACTGTCCCCCAAGTGTCCCAAGTGGGCTTAAAAAAGGGGGTTTTGCAGAGTAGGGAGTTTTGACAATGTTGGGTGAAGAAACTATGAATTTAGCCCCCATTAAAAGGGAGTATTTCTTATTGTCTATGGCTACACCCTTCCCCTTTGGGGCAAAACCCAAAAGAAAACTCACTGTTCCTTCCCCATTAAGATTATTTGTCAGGCACTGGTTTTTCCCCGTGCTTTTATTTTGATAAAGGTTAGGGGGTTAAAAAGTTTATGGTTTTCATTTTTAAAGGGGGAAAGGGATTGAGATCCCCAAAGGTCTCCGAATAATTTTGGAAAAAAATTGATGGGTTTAAAAATTTAAACTCTGGGTTGTAGAGGGAATTTTACCCTTACCATTTAAAAAGGAGCCAAAAACATCAGGAGAAACTTTTCCCTTTTTGTTAATTAAATTTCTTCTTTTCCCCGTAATTTCCCTTTGGGAACTTGGTTGCGGTCTCAAAATTGCCCCATCAACTGGGAGACCAAGGGAATTTTCCCTTTAACCCAAAGGGAAAAAATCGGGAATTTAATGAAGCCCGTTCCAGAATCCCGATTTGGAATCTCCCGTACGGTATCTACTTTACCCTTGTGTATAAAAAATTTTCTGAATTTGTGATGAAAAGGAAGAGATTAGCTTCCTAGGCAAAAGGCATTAGACTTTCCCAGGGGCGGACCCGACTTTTTAGTGGGGCCCCCGGTGCAAGAAATTTTTCGGGGCCCCCCCCTGGAAATCCCGTGCCCCGAATAGTGCCGGGGTTGCAAACACAGCCCACGGGTAGCAATGTTTTTGATGCCCCGGGGGGGGTCGAAAAATTTGCCGCCCCCCTTTTGGGTTTTTGATAATTGGAAGTTCATGTATTTACTTTTTTTGCCCCTAATACTTAAAATAATAACTACTATACTAAAACAACCCAAAAAGAAGGGGTGAAATTTTCTCCCCCTTCCCCCAAAACCCCTGTGTTGGGGAACAAGCAGGAGTCAAAGGGGGCCCGGGGCCCCAAGTTTAAATTTTCGCCCCCCGGGGTGGTGGAGTTTTTAATGCAATTAAATGCAAAAAACCTTTATTCTTATTTTTATGCCCCACAAAAACCGGGATTGGGATTTCTATTTCGAGGCCCGGGGGGTTTCTCTGTTTGCCTTTTTGTTGCCTTTTCTCGTTTGTCTTCCTTTTTTTGCACTGCGTGTGGTGGAAAGAGAGCATTAGGGTTTAAAATAACAAGAAGCAGGGGTTTTTACGGGAGCCATAAACCCCCCCCAATACCATTTAGGATTACTTTATGGTTTTTAGTATTAGGGCCCCCCCCCAAAACAAAACGGGGTAAAAACTCTGATGCGGAAAATGTGTGATTTTCTTGCATTCCCTTTCAATCTCTGAGAGCACAAGGGTGAGTGTCGGGACGCTTTTTCTCATCCAGAAAACAGGGTGAGAAAAAAGTTGAAAATGCTGCGGGGTGTATGTGACTCACTAAGGGAAATCTTTGGGGATGACAAAAAACCCGGACCGACACGGCAGCAAAACGAACCATTTAGAGTCTGAGGCTGCCCCCTTTTACCCCATTGGTAATTTTTTCTGGTTTTTTTGCAGGGTTTTTCAAAAAAACGCAATATGCATTTTGTTGCCAGCAAAGTGAAAAGGGGGAAATTTTCCCCTTTGGGAGTGCAGGGGAAATTTCGAAAAAAAACGGGAGTGGTTTTTTGGGAGAAAAAAGCAGGCCCTTAAAAAATTGATTGTCAATTGTTTACACAGCTGCTCCTTTGGTTTTTTTTCCCTGTGATGTCCAAGTGGGGAGGAAAGAATCCTGCTTCCTCCTCCCCCCTGGACAAACTGTGAAGCCCCCCTTAGATTTTTACAGTGTAAATTTAAATACATGCGAAAAATTTTAAAATTAAAAAAAAGGAAGGGGTATGAAAAATTTAAAAAAAAAGGGGGGAAAGAAATACCCTTTCCTCTCCCGCCTTTACCCGGTGTCCCGGGCTCCCGGGGCCAAGACCGGGGGTGACGTCAAAAGGGGGTTCCCCGGGGCTGATTGGGCGCTCGCGGTCATGTGAAAAAAAAACCCATTTGGGGGAAAGAAAGCGCAGGGTGTGAAAAACTCCTGCATTTTTTTTTGCGCTTTTTTGGGGGCCAAAAAGGGGGAAAAACTGTTTCGCAAAAAAACTTTCCCCAAAGGGAACCAAAGCCTGCCGTTTTTTCCCAAAATTTTTCCAAAAACCCCTGAATTTTGTTAAAATTCACGAATCTGCGGAAAAAAAAAAAATTTAAAAGAATCACCGGTGGTGTTGGGAAAAGGGTAAAGGGGTTGGTAAAAGGACTTAAAAAAAACCCCCCCCGGGCCAAACCTTTTTAACCCCGGGGGGCATGTACCAACCCCCTTTAGCCCCGTTTTAAAATTTAAAAATTTTACCTTTTTGGGGTTTTAACCCCCCTGCTATTTTTGCCGTTCCACCTGTATCACCCTGCTTGCACCCACCCCCCTGCCCCCCCCAAAATTTTTTGCCCCCCCCCTTATTCCCACCCTCCCCATTTCGAAACCCCCCCCGCACCCCACCCGGTCCTTTCAAACCCCCCACCCTCCCCCCCCCGGGGCCCCCCCCCCCTTTTCCCCCCCAGCCTCTGCCCCCCCCCGTTTTCCCCAAACCCCCCCCCCCCCCTTTTCCCCCCCCGCCCGCACCCCCCCCGTCCTTCCCCCCCCCCCCACCCTGCCCCCCCTCCCCCCCCACCCCTTCCCAAACCCCCCCTTTTAAAACCCCCCAACCTCTGAAAAATTGCCCCCCCTTTTTTTTAAAAACCCCCCACCAACTTTCCCCCTTCCCCCCCCCAGCCCTCCCCCCCCCCTTTAACCGCCCCCCCCCGTTTGACCCCCCCAGCCCTTGCCCCCCCCCCTTCCCCCCCCCCTTTTGAAACCCCCTTTTCCCCCCCACCCCCCTTTAACCCCCCTTTCCCCCCCCACCGCCCCCCACCCTCTCTGACCCCCCCCTTTCCTTAACCCCCCCAGTTTGCCCCCCCCCCTTGCCCCCCCCCCAACCCTCCCAACCCCCCCCAAAAACCCCCAGTCCTTGAAAATTTTCGATCCCTGCCCCCCCCCATCCCTTTCCCCTTTTCCCCTCCTTTGAAAACCCAGCCAGTTCCCCTTTTGGGAACCTTTCGGGAAAATGGCCCGCCCCCCGGGGGCCTTGGTAAACGGTCCTTTTTCCCCCCGGGCATCTTCCCCCGGGGGTTTGGGGGGGGGGGACCGATGCCCGGGGGGGGGGGCGGTGGTTTCCCCAAGGGGGGAAAGAGTGGGGTGTCCAGGGAAGGGGGGGTGTGCGGGGGGCGGGGGTGAGGGCCCAAGAGGCGGAGGGGGAGGTGTCCAGGACGGGGGGGGGGGGGGGGGCGGGGGTTTCCAGGGGGCGGGGGTGAGGGCCCAGGGGGGGGGGGGTTTAGGTTCCGGGGGCCCGGGGTCACCCCGGCCCGGGGCTCAGAGCAGGAAAAAAAAAAGTCGGCCGCTTTTCCCTGAAAAGTCCCAAAGAAAAGTGCCGGGGGTTGTGCAGCGCCTTTGGACACCCGACAGCCCCACCATTTTGTCTGTTGACAGGGGACCTCCCGCTGGGCCCCAGGGGCCCCCTAGCTGCTCGGGGCCCCGGGTGCAGTTTGCACCGCTGCACCAGGTTTTTCCCCCCCCCGGGGGATGTCCCATTGGGTTTTTTCCCGGGGGCCCAGCTTTTCCTTTTATTTAAGTTATCCTTTGTTGGCCCTGAGTTTTCGTTTTGAAGGAAAAATTTTGGGTTTGAAAGTTTTAACTAAAGGCTTCTTTGTCCTTCTTCCTCATCAGCGGGGTTTAAAAAAAAGAAGGAGGGAAAATAGAAGGCCCTGTAAAAAACTAGGGGGGAAAAAGGGAATGATGGTCCAGCTCCGATAAAAGGCTCAAAAAAAGATTTATTTACCCCAAAAAAATTTTCCCAAAAGGGGTTTTGTCGGTACGCCGGTGTTAATGCTCATAGTACATGGGTTTTTAAGGGGCCCGTCACACGCTAAAGGTACGTCACACGGGAAATATCCCCGGCGATGTTCCCGGGGAGCGGGGGGGCGCATCCCCCTGACAAACTGGGCCGGGGGGCGCAGACGGAGAAACTTACCGGCGATGTGCCAGCTAGTTGCCGTGGCCGCTTGCTGGGTTCCACACCAACATAACCGCAATTCATTGGAAATCACCCCAAAATTTGCTCCCGTTTAAAGCGTTTGGGCAACCCCTTGGGCCCAACGCATTTTCCCCCAACTTTTTGGGGAAAACCGGGGGGTTTCAGCTTCATCCCTGTTTATCCCCTGTCAAAACATCCCGGCGGCGGAAAAGGGAAACCCCCATTCGCACCCCCAGGGCATTTCCTGGGGGGTTTTTAATCCTTAATTTAAGATCAGGGCACCCCAAACTTACTTTGCTCATCGTTGGTATCAACTCACGTTTCCCCATGGGGTCCGGTTCAAAGGACACAAGGGTACTGGCCGGGGTGTTAGGACTCCCTTAATTCCCCAAATTGCCGGGATAACCCATCCGGTTTTACACCATGAGAAAATTCAATGGTCTCCTACAGGGCCGACCTTAGGGGATCAGCACTTTTCCCGAAACTGTTCCACAAAAAGCCCTTTAAGCTAGGTCATCAAAAGAGACCCCAAACCACGGGAAAAAGGCTGTGCCCCGCTTTTTTACAGGGGCCGAAAGGGAAGTCGGAAAGGTCCTTTTCAACTCACGTAAAAACCCTTTTAAAAGGCTGAGCCATTAACCCAAAGGAAAAAACCCTTTAAGTAATGGGTTAGGTGACAATGGCTAAGCCCTGATTTATTGGAAACCCAAGAATTGAAAAAAATTTCAAATTAAACATAGAAAATAAAAAAAAACTTTAAAATTTAAAAACCCAAGGAAAAAAATTATTCGGATGATTTTCCCCAAAGCAGACCCAACAGGTACGGAAATGGGAATTTTTCATAATTTTATAGAAAATTCCGGAACAAAAAAAAGGGGAAACCAAAATTCAATTTGGCCATTTTCCCCCTAGGTTTGGGAAAAAAAGGGATATAAAAAACAAATTTCCCTCGGAATCCGGAAATTCCGTGCCAATAAACCCATAGGCTTCCTTACAATCCTTTGTTCCCTCGGTAAAATTTTCTCAAGTTAATTCTCAATTAATTAAAGGGCCAAAATGTTTGATGCTTACGCAATTTTCCATGCCCGGGTTTAAAAAACATCCGAACTGAGATAGATTTTTTTGGGTTTGGTTGAACCAAGGCATATTTCCGGGATTCAACAGTAAAAAAAATCTCCTTTTAATTTTGGGATTGGAAAAAAGGGAAAATGAAAATTTAAAGGGGAAAACTGTGACTACCGGGCCGGGCAAAAAATTTTTGGGGAATTTAAATAAATCTTTTTTTTTGGGGTTTTTGGGGTTTTTTGGGACTTCAAAATTTGAAAGGTTTTTTTTTAAACCCAAAAAAATGGGTATTCCCTTTGAAGTAAATAGGCATAAATCACTTAATTAGAAAGGTAATCAGTGTCAGGTGCACATGATGGCGGAATTGCAGATTTAAAATTTTAAAACAAAAAAAAAAAAAAAAAAAAAAAAAAAAAAAAAAAAAAAAAAAAAAAAAAAAAAAAAAAAAAAAAAAAAAAAAAAAAAAAAAAAAAAAAAAAAAAAAAAAAAAAAAAAAAAAAAAAAAAAAAAAAAAAAAAAAAAAAAAAAAAAAAAAAAAAAAAAAAAAAAAAAAAAAAAAAAAAAAAAAAAAAAAAAAAAAAAAAAAAAAAAAAAAAAAAAAAGGGGGGGGGGGGGGGGGGGGGGGGGGGGGGGGGGGGGGGGGGGGGGGGGGGGGGGGGGGGGGGGGGGGGGGGGGGGGGGGGGGGGGGGGGGGGGGGGGGGGGGGGGGGGGGGGGTAAATGGTTACCTTTTTTCAAAAATTCGGGCTTTTGGCCCAAAAAAATTTTAGAATTTTCTAATAAAAAATTTTCTTTTGGTTTTTTTTTTCCAAGAAAGGGGAAAATAAACTTTTTTTTAAAAAAATTTTTGGGGAATTAAAGGGTTGACCTTAAAAATTTACCTTGTTTTGATTCCATTAGGAAAAAGTCCCATGCAAAATAAAATTTTTTTCCGTGGGGCTTTTTTAATTTTCCCTTGTGAAAGGGTCATTTTAAATTTTGAAATTTAGTTAGGTTTGAAGGGTTTCTTTTTTTCCCGAATCCCATTTTTGGTTTATTGGCCGCCCGTCTTTAAAAACTTTTTTTTTCCCCCGGGGCCCTGTGTCAAATTTTTTCGTTGGAGCCCCTTTTAATCACCCGGAAAAATTTTTTAATTTCAAACAATTTTAATGTTTGTCCCCGGGGTTCGGTCGTAAGGACGGCTCTATTCCCAAGAAAGTTTTAAAAAAGCTTTTTAGATTTTGCCAAGCGTTTTTAAATTTTTAGGTGAAAAATTTTTGGAATGGGAAAGCCTTTAAAGTGGTTTAAGGTAGGGGTTTTTGTTTTTGTGCTTTCCTAATCGTTTTACCCACCACCCGGAAACCCCCCTTTCAATGGAATGGCTTTTAAATTTGGAACGTTCTTCTGTCAAAAAATAATCGTTGGCGGGTTAATTCTTTTTCTTTTTTTTAAAAAAATGAAATTTTTGGTTTAATGAAAAAAACTTTCTGAGTCATTTAATGCCAATTTTTTGTTTTTTTAAAAAAATCCTTTTTAAAAATTTTAAAAAAGGAAAATTTTAAAAAGGAAGGATAAAAAATTTTTTAAAAAAAGTTTATTTCCCTTTTTTTTTTCCCCCCGCCCCTTCCCCCCGGGGGGTAATATAAGAGCATAATTAAAAAAAAAAGCAGCAAAAAAAAGGGGGGGGGAAAGGGGGGCAGGGAAAAAAAAAATTTTTTTTGGGGGAAAAAAGAGTTCCAAATTCTGGTTAGCCCCCCCTTTTTTTTGCCCCAAAACCCGGGGAAATCCTTTGACCTCAAACCGGGGGGCCCCCGCTTTTTTTAACCCCCCCCCCTTTTTATAAAAGGGGTTTTAAAAAGGGTTAAAGGGGGGAAAATTGGTTGAAAAAATTCCCTGAAAAAAAAGGGCTGTAGTGTTCAAAAGGTTTTTTAAAAAAAAAAACCCAAAAAAACTTACAGCGAAAAAATTTTTTACCAGACACTGCTACTAGCCTAAAAGGATTGCCTGGGCTAGATGCAGTAAAAAATTGATATTAGATAGACAGGCGGTGTAGCTTGCTTCACAGGTGGGCTACACCGCTGACTACCAGACACTGCTACTAGCCCCAAAGGATTGCCTGGGCTAGATGCAGTAAAAAATTGTTGTTAGATAGACAGGTGGTATAGCTTGCTTCACAGGTGGGCTACACTGCTGACTACCAGACACTGCTACTTGCCCAAAAGGATTGCCTGGGCTAGATGCAGTAAAAAATTGGTACTAGACAGACAGGCGGTGTAGCTTGCTTCACAGGGGGGCTACACCGCTGACAACCAGACACTGCTACTAGCCCAAAAGGATTGCCTGGGCTAGATGCACTAAAAAATTGTTATTAGATAGACAGGCGTGTAGCTTGCTTCACAAGTGGGTCACATTGCTGACTACCAGACACTGCTACTAGCCCAAAAGGATTGCCTGGGCTTGATGCAGTAAAAAATTGGTATAAGGCTGGGGTCACACATAGAAATCCGTTTTTGGAAGTGATTTCCATGACCAATCCGTTTTTTTTTTTTGGGGTGCTTTTTGAGCCTCCTGCACCTCTGAACGTTTTTGGACTTAGTCATTTTTTCATTTTTTTTCATTAAAAACGCGTATGCGTTAACGCATGCGTTAACGCAGGTGCCTATATGTGTCATGCGTTATCGCATGCGTTTCCCATAGGGCCCCATGTTAAAAAAAACGCATGCGTTTTTTAACTGATGCCAAAAACGTTGCTAGCAACGTTTTTGGCTCAAAAACGGACATAGCAATGTTTTTAGGTCCAGAAAAAAACGGACAGGGTGTTTATTACAACCAATCCGTTTTTCTGTCAGTTTTTGGACTTTGAAAAAAAAATGCCAAAAATGAAGCCAAAAACGGACCAAGGGCTTATGTGTGACCCTAGCCTTAGATAGACAGGTGGTGTAGCTTGCTTCACAGGTGGCCTACACCGCTGACTACCTGACACTGCTACTAGCCCAAAAGGATTGCCTGGACTAGCTGCAGTAAAAAATTGGCTACTAAGGACAGCTGGTGTAGCTTTCTTCACAGCAGTGCTACACTACCTGCCCAAAAGGATTGGCTGAGCTAGATTTGGCCAGATGCTGTGAAAAACACTCGCTCAGCACTGGCACAGACCTGACTGGCAAAACAGTGCTAGGAACTGCTCTAACCTAGCCCTCAAAAGGGCTGATATTACAACTAGTCCCTACTTCTCTGAACTAGCCCTCAAAAGGGCTGATATTACAACGTGTCCCTACTTCTATGAACTAGCCCTCAAAAGGGCTGATATTACAACTAGTCCCTACTCCCTAAACCTATCTCTCTAACTTGAAATGTGCTCGCTATCTGGCTGACTAACTGACACTGTAACACTGTATAGCGCACACAGCAGCAGCGGTGCCGTCTAACACAGAGCTGCAGCAGTGAGGAATTGGCTGGGTCTAATAGGGCAAGGACATGTGACATACACAGCCAAGACACATGCCCTTGCTTATGTGCAAAAAGTACACTTTGCTGTGTGTGATTGGCTGACAGACTGCACCGCCCCACTGTATATGCAGTAAGGAAAAAAATGGAGATCAGCATTATTTCAGCACAGATCTATCCCACGGCCACTATACACTAAAGGTACCGTCACACGGGGAGATATCGCCGGCGATGTTGCCGGCAACCGAGGGCGTGGCCAGGTTGCGGCGACATCGCCGGCGAATTGCCGCGCGTGACAGGGCGATAATCAGGCGATGAATCGCCTGAGTCACATCGCCAGGTTTCCCGACAATGTTGGGAAACCTGGCGATGTTGCTCAGGCGATTCTGCCTGATCGCCCTGTGTAACGCGGCAACCCGCAATGTTACGGGCGATTCCGCCTATCTCCAACATTGCGGGTTATCGCTCGCTGGGTTGCTGGGCAACTCAGTGAGCGATAGCCGCGGCAACTAGCCGGCGACATCGCCGGTAAGTTGCTCAGTGTGACATCTCACCGGCGATGTTGTCAGGGATGCGCGCTCCCGCGATCCCCGGCAATATCGCCGGCGATATGTCCCTGTGTGACGGTACCTTAAAAGTGTATAGCAACATTTTTATAACAGTGTTACTGTGAAAATCCAGTTACACTTTTGGTGATCAAAGCATTATTAAACATAACCTCGAACTGCTGAATTTGAAGCAAATTGTTCGCATTTGTCGAATGACTCGAACACCGCCCAAACAGGTCGAATTTGAAATTGGTGAATATTTTGAATCGAACACCGCTCATCTCTATTAAAGATAACACATTTCCTTTGTATTTTAGGCAAACAAATATATATTAATCTTTTACATTTTTAAACGGAAAATAGGCTAATGCTAAATTTTTATTAATTGACAATTTTATATTATTATGTACTATTTATTTTATATTTTTAATGTATTTTAAAGTATCACTTCGTTATATCAACTGCAGCATGCAGTATAGCAATCAGCTTATGTTCTTTGATAATAGGCTACATTTTCGGTTAACCATGAATATATTACTAGATAGGGAACCAGTTCCAGGATCCATATCTGTTTTTTCCACATATCCTGGTATAATTTCCTAATTTGTCCCTCCCCCTTATGTCATGTAATGTATTTAAATAATTAGAATGAGAATTTCAGTTACCACTTGAGAAAGGCGCATTAAGCGCAGAAACGCGTTGTGGAGAAATTGGAATTCTACACTCTTTTAATAAAGCCTAAAGGTAAATATACTGAGAGCAGTGTCCGTGTTGTAACCCGAGCGCTAACCTTTTGTTTACTTCACTGCACACTCCCCACGTCTTCCCCTCGGGGAATCGTGGCTCTGAGCAGCACGGCTCCCGGACTCTGCTCGCCTAGACACTTCAGCTTCATCATCGTGCTGTGAACCTGCCGGCTTGCACGCCTGGGGATCTCAGCACATCCTGGGAAGCGGACCCGCCCAGCATTAGGACCTTAACAGCCCTCTCACCACATGGCAGCCAGCCCTTAAACATCAGACACGGATCACCGTCCATCCTCTTTCCCAGGCCCGTTTGATCCAGCGGCTCCAACAAACTGCATCTCCGCCTGCCAGTCAGTTGTGCGACCCGGGCACAACCTAAAAAGGTGAGCACTTGGCCATAGTAACCGTTCACAATAACCGCTTAGCAGTTTGGCGCAACTTGTCTTATTTTTCAATGCTAAATTTTGGGCACTCTGAATGGCTGGCACCTAGTAGCAACCCCTTTTCTAAATATCACAGCTTGTAAACATTTTTCTAGCCATCAAAGAGTCTTTCAATTCTTGTTTTGAGGTGTTTTCATCCATTTTTGCTTAGAAAAGTCTTTGTAATGGATTGTAAGGATTTACTCAGGAATAAAATAGCAATGAGAGCAAAGACACGCTGAAATCTAGTTTTTAAAGGTGAACAAGTCTGTATTGAACACACATGACAAAAAAAAATTGTGAGATGCAGCAAAGTGAGCAAGCTTATCAAACATGCAATAAACAGAAAAGTCTCTTAAAATAATTCTTTCACAGTGTAGCAGTACACTTAGTGAGATGCAAAAGCAGAAACAGTCTATAAGTTTAGTTATACCCAAGCAGGACTGGGAATTGGACCTGAACTTGAAGCAGTGCAGTGTAGTTAAAGTCCAGCACAGTCCAGTACATTCCACAGAACTACTATACAATATAAACTGAGAAGATGCAAAAACTAACATGCTCACAAGGCTTGTGTATCACAGGAAGGCAGACTTGAAGCAAAGTCAGAGACAACAGCACTAGAACGTTTTCAGGAGAAGCACTGAAGAAGGTGTGGTAGCAGGAGGTGAAACTGCAGGCAATGGAAAAGATGGAGTGGATTTCCCAGAGGAGGAACTCTTGAGAAACACAGGGAGCAGGAGACCAGAAATTCAAACTGAATACTCAAGCATGGCTAGAAGGTGGAATAAGGTTTATAAAGGCAAGGAAGGAGAATCACATGAACGGAAGCAAAGAAGCAGAAGACATCCTGGAAAAGGGCAAGGATGTACAAACGGTCAATAGAAGTCCTGACATTACTCCCTCCTTGGAAGCGGCCTCAGATGATCCTGGACCCGCTTTCTTGGGATATCTCTGATGGAACTGAGCAATCTTCTGTGGGGTAATGATGTTAGCCACAGGTTTGCAAGAGTCTTCCTCAGGTGAATACCCTTGCCATCTTATAAGGTACTGGGAGTCAATTTCTGCAAATCCTGCAATCAATGATTTCTTCCACCAAGAATTTAAATACTGAGTGTACCTTCATAGTCGTGGGCAACTTTAGATGGCTGGCAACAGAGCTCACTATACTGCTGATCTTGAAAGGACCAATGAACGTCTGTCCCAGCTTCTGTGAAGGAACACTCAATTTTAGATTTTTATTGAATAACCACCCTGAGTCTTCTACATTGAACATGGGAGTCGGTTTCCGGAATCTTTCGACCGACTTTTTGTACCGTTCCTGAGCTGAGGTTAGTGATTCTTTAAGAATCTCTAGATTCTTTCTCAAAGCAGACCTCCCTTCACCTGCAGAAATGGAGCATCAATCAGAGATCTAAGAAAGATGCTTGGATGGTAACCTAAATTAGCAAAGAAAGGTGTTCTGAGAATTATAGTAGGAGAATTCAGCTAAAGGAAGTAACTCCAACCAATCCTCCTGAAGATGGCTGACGTAGCACCGTAAATATTGCTCCAAAGTCTGATTGGTCTGCTCGATCTGACCGTAAATAATTAGAAAATGGAAGACATATAAGACCACTGATAATCTCCCTTGATCTGGGGCTCCACACAAGATCTCACCCTGTGGGGTCAAAATGATCTCAAGAAGAGTGAGACAAAATCCCAGAGCCACATGGGGGACCTAGTGAATGACCTGCAGAGAGCTGGGACCAACATAACATAGGCTACCATTAGTAACGCACTACAACGCCAGGTACTCAGATCCTGCAGTGCCAGACATGTCCCCTTGCTTAAGCCATTACATGTCCAGGCCTATCTGAAATTTGCTAGAGAGCATTTGGATGATCCAGAAGAGTATTGGGAGAATGTCATATGGTCAGATGAAACCAAAGTAGAACTGTTTGGTAGAAACACAACTTGTCGTGTTTGGAGGAGAAAGAATGCTGAGTTGCATCCAAAGAACACCATATCTACTGTGAAGCGTGGGGGTGGCAACATCATGATTTGGGGCTGTTTCTCTGCAAAGGGACCAGGACAACTGATTCGTGTACATGAAAGAATGCATGGGCCATGTATTGTGAGGTTTTGAGTGCAAACCTCCTTTCAACTGCAAGGGCATTGAAGATGAAATGGGGCTGGGGCTGTCAGCGTGACAAGGATCCCAAGCACCCCGCCAGGGCAACAAAGGAGTGGCTTTGTAAGAAGAATTTCAAGGTCCTGGAGTGACCTAGCCAGTCTCCAGATCTCAACCCTATAGGAAACCTTTGAAGGGAGTTGAAAGTCTGTGATGCCCAGCGACAACCCCAAAACATGACTGCTCTAAGGGAGATCTGCATGGAAGAATGGGCTAACATACCAGCAACAGTGTGTGCCAACTTTGTGAAGACTTACAGAAAATATTTGACCTCTGTAATTGGCAACAAAGGATATATGACAAAGTATTGAGATAAACTTTTGTTATTGACCAAATACTTTTTTCCACCAAAATGTGCAAAAAAAATCTTTCCAAATCAGACAATGTGATTTTCAGCATTTGTTTTCTCATTTTGTCTCTCATAGTTGACATCTACCTACTGTATGATGTCAATTACAGGCCTCTCTCATCTTTTTAAGTAGGAGAACTTGCAAAATTGTTGGCTGAATACCGTATATACTCGCGTATAAGCCGAGTTTTTCAGCCCAAAATTTGGGCTGAAAAGTCCCCCTTGGCTTATACGCGAGTATACAGTATAAGTATACAGCAGCAGCCCCAGAGGTATACAGGCCCCCCATCATGATCCAGGACCCTCCCCCTTGCGCGGCAAACCTGTAAAGTAAAATCATACTTATCACTGTCCTGTCGCGCTGTCCCGCCGCTTGCCGACATCACGATCCCGGGCTTCATTCCGCGTCTTCCGCCTTCCTGTGGTCGCTGGCAATGACGTCATTGCCCGCGACCACAGGAAGCCGGAAGCCGGAAGACGCGGAATGAAGCCCGGGATCGTGATGTTGGCAAGCGGCGGGACAGCGCGACAGGACAGTGATAAGTATGATTTTACTTTACAGGTTTGCCGTGCAAGGGGGGGGGGGCCCTGGATCATGATGGGGGGCCTGTATACCTCCGGGGGCTGCTGCTGTATACAGCCCTGGGGCTGCTGCTGTATACACCCCTGGGGCTGCTGCTGTATACAGCCCTGGGGCTGCTGCTGTATACACCCCTGGGGCTGCTGCTGTATTCACCCCTGGGGCTGCTGCTGTATACAGCCCTGGGTCTGCTGCTGTATACAGCCCTGGGGCTGCTGCTGTATACAGCCCTGGGGCTGCTGCTGTATACACCCCTGGGGCTGCTGCTGTATTCACCCCTGGGGCTGCTGCTGTATACACCCCTGGGGCTGCTGCTGTATACACCCCTGGGGCTGCTGCTGTATACACCCCTGGGGCTGCTGTATACTACCTAAGGGCTGCTGTATATACCTCTGGGGCTGCTGTATACACCACTAGGGCTGCTGTATATACCTCTGGGGCTGTATATACCTCTGGGGCTGCTGTATACTACCTCTGGGGCTGCTGTATACTACCACTGGGGCTGCTGTATACTACCACTGGGCTGCTGTATACTACCACTGGGGCTGTTTATACCTGTGGGGCTGCTGTATACTACCACTGGGGCTGCTGTATACACCTCTGGGGCTGCTGTTATACTAACCACTGGGGCTGCTGCTGTATATACCACTGGGGCTGCTGTATATACCTCTGGGGCTGCTGTATACCACACTGCTGGGGGCTGTATACCTGTGCTGGGGTCCACCCTCGGCTTATACACGAGTCAATAGGTTTTCCCAGGTTTTGGGGGCAAAAGTAGGGGGGTCGGCTTATACACGGGTCGGCTTATACACGAGTATATACGGTTTTTAATACAACAGTTAGGACCCGCGTCAGAGATGGGTACACTTTGAAGTTAGTGACGTGGCTTGATATAACTTTTTTTGCGCAAAAAAACGGATAGACTAAGTACCCTGTATTTGTTATACTTTTTTTATACTGCACTTGCATTTAATACTTTTACTGCAGTGTACTGTTGTTTTTGGTCGCATTTAGCTTTTTGTTTACAATTATGCTGGCGGTGTGAACAGGCTCCTACAGACCTGTTCTTTGTGTGCAGGACTCATCTGTTTTCTAATTAATTGCCTCTTGCTTTGCAAGAGATGGAGTTCCCGCCCCTCTCTGGGCCCTGCACACATAGAGCCCCGTCGCCTTCAGTCCATTTCAGACACTGTCCTTTCTGGCTCCTGCTCACTGGTAAGTATACACACTAGTCAGGTTTTTAATACAACAGTTAGGACCGCGTCAGAGATGGGTACACTTTGAAGTTAGTGACGTGGCTTGATATAACTTTTTTTGCACAAAAAAACGGATAGACTAAGTACCCTGTATTTGTTATACTTTTTTTATACTGCACTTGCATTTAATACTTTTACTGCAGTGTACTGTTGTTTTTGGTCGCATTTTGCTTTTTGTTTACAATTATGCTGGCGGTGTGAACAGGCTCCTACAGACCTGTTCTTTGTGTGCAGGACTCATCTGTTTTCTAACCACTGGGGCTGCTGCTGTATATACCACTGGGGCTGCTGTATATACCTCTGGGGCTGCTGTATACCACACTGCTGGGGGCTGTATACCTGTGCTGGGGTCCACCCTCGGCTTATAGACGAGTCAATAGGTTTTCCCAGGTTTTGGGGGCAAAAGTAGGGGGGTCGGCTTATACACGAGTATATACGGTAACTACTTTTTTCCCCACTATAGATGCTACAAAAGCTTTACCAGTGTCCCTGCTCTGTCTCCCTGCTTTTTCTGCTGCTTTCGATGTTGCTAATTATGCTCTTGGATATTCACCCAGCGGCCCGGGAGCAGCAGGAAGCAGGAGATAGAGCAGGGAGACAGAGCAGGGACACTGGTAATGCTTTTCCTGCATCTATATTTCTATTTATCCTGTCTCTTTCTATCCTATTCATCTATCTATCCTATAATCTATCTCAAATAGCGCATTCATTTTTGAAATATCAAAAACATATGTGCTATTAAATGACTCAGAATGTCACTTTTGCTGTCTATTACAACAGAAACCATTAACATTTCTGTTGTAACAGAAAGCAAAAATGATATGTGAACCTAGCCTAACAGAGCCTTCTGTCCCGTTCTTTGACAGAGAACGGTCTCCAATGTCAGAATCGTCCACTTCCATGATGAAGGGTTGTGCCGGGCCCTGGTGGATGAAAAGCGGAGTTGAGGTAAAGCACATATTAAGCTGATAAAACGCTTCCTGAGCCTGTGAAGACCACTTTAAAGGTCTTTCCTTCTTAGTCAAACAAGTGATGGGATGGACACTTTCTGAAAAATTTTGAATGAAACGTCTATAAGTTTGCAAAATCGATAAAATGTTGAACTTTTTTAATGTTCTTATGCATTGGTTAATCAAGGATTGCCTGAATCTTACCAGATTCCATGTTCAGCCACTGGGACAGATTACATAACCTAAAAATTGTATCTCAGAACTATAAAACTCACACTTTTCCGGCTTGATATAAAGATGGTTCTCTTTCAATCGTTCTAAAACCATTCTGACATGTTCTTGATGCTCCTGTAAAGAGTCAGAAAAAAATATGATTATTGTCCAGATAGATCTAGATGAACTGGTCCAATAAATCTCTAAACATGTCATTGGCAGGATGTTGAAACTTTGCAAGGGCATTACAAAGCCTGAAGGGCATCACTAAGTGTTCAAAATGTCCATACTGACATCTGAATGCCATCTTCCATTCATCACCAGGATGGATACATACTAAATTATAAGCCCCACGAAGATCCAACTTAGAAAATATTTTGGCATGATGGACTTTTTCCAATAATTCAGGAATCAAAGGCAACGGATAATTATTTTGGATGGTCACCCTATTGAGTTCCCGATAGTCAATGCCTAAAAAGAAATGTTCATTGAACCACAATTGCATCATTGCTATAGAGTATAATCCATACTTTAAGAAGATTTCAGGAATTATTCAACGAAATTTACCTATATTATTTGAGGATCCTATACTGTCCAGAATTTTAGAATCAGGATGTAACATTGTAGCAAAAAAAGCACCATCTCTAAAAAACCTATTATCACCAAGCCTTTTTCTCCCGACCAGACATCATACAAGAACATGGCTAAATTATAAGGGCTTCTACAAATACGGTACGAATTTTTGCCAGACATGCCCAGTTGTGCACAGATGTACATCGTTCCATGATTATAATCATACCAATTCCTTCTCCATTCAGACTTATATAAATTGCAACACAAGTAATGTTGTATACTGTATTGAATGCTCAACTTGTGATATGATGTACATTGGTTGCACAACACGCAAACTCAAATATCGTATCTCAGAACATCTCAGAGATATACATAATTATAATACCCCGCGGGCATTAGGCAGAAATTTGTCGGCAGCATCTAAACATTTTGCCCTCACATATAACTCTAATATTCAGTCCATGAGAGTGTACGGCATTGAGAAGTTAATTCTTTCATGCCGGGGAGGGGATTCACAAAGGTTGCTGCTTACTAGAGAAGCCTATTGGGTCTTTAGATTAGGCACAAGACATCCTGCAGATCTTAACCTGAGAAGGGACATTATGTTTCATTATTAATATAATACCTTTTTTTTCCACCTTTACTTTCTCTGGGCAATATTTGGTCATATTTGACCATTTCTTGATATCCTCATTCATATATATTTAGTCACAAGAATTTATTCTATATTATATCATTATGATAATAAAGATACCCATTTTCCTGTGATCTTTTGAATGGGTTTCTGCTATCTCAATAAAGCTATCGATTACAAGATTTATAAATTTTATCACTTTCACTGTTTATTTAATTGATTTTATGTATTGTTATTTTGTTCATTTTTTTACTTATGTTGGTATATATATAATGAAATTTTTTTTCATTGTTTTTCTTTGTATTGTATATGTATTTCCTAAATTAAATTCTGCATTCCAGCCAGCTATGTGCACCCTGACACTGATTACCTACTAATTAAGTGATCTTATGCAGCTTTGACTTCATGTCTCACATGCTGCTTCTACTTAAATCTTGTCAGTGTTCACATTGTGAGGCTTGAAAAAGGACCTTGGTCCGAAACATGTCGCCTTGCGATGCTCCCTGTATATCAAAAGCGGCTGTCACACGCAACGATTTCTTGCCCGATATTGTTTAAGCGATCTCCTTTTTGATCGCCTAAGCGATATCGGGCTTAAAATCGTTGCATGTAATCAAGCGATTTACGATGTAAAATCGCTTGATCGTGACATCGCAGATCTGAGGTCCGGACCTCAGATCTAGCGATGAACGATGTCACGATCTGCTTCATCGTGGTGTATAACACCACGATGAGCGATTTCCCAGCGCAGAGCCTATGCTGGGAGATGGTAACTATGGTACACGTCGGGTAACTAAGCGACGCGCGGCCCTAGTTACCCGATGTGTACCATAGTAACCAGCGATCTCGCTGCTCCACATCGCTGGTGAGTCTGTCTGTGTGACATCTCACCAGCGATGTGAGCGATATTGTAAGCGATTGCGCGTGCACGTGATCGCTTACAATATCGCAAGAGATATCTAAAGGGCCCGTCACACAGGGACATATCGCCGGCGATGTTGCCGGCAACTGAGGGGCGTGTCCAGGTTGCGGCGACATCGCCGGCGAATTGCCGCATGTGACAGGGCGATAATCAGGCGATGAATCGCCTGAGTCACATCGCCAGGTTTCCCAACAATGTTGGGAAACCTGGCGATGTTGCTCAGGCGATCATGCCTGATCGCCCTGTGAAACGCGGCAACGAGCAATTTTGCGGGCGATTCCGCCTATGTACAACATTGCGAGTTATCGCTCGCTGGGTTGCTGGGCAACCCAGCAAGCGATAGCCACGGCAACTAGCTGGCGACATCGCCGGTAAGTTGCTCCGTCTGACAGCTCACCGGCGATGTTGTCAGGGATGCGCGCTCCCGCGATCCCCGGCAACATCGCCGGCGATATGTCCCTGTGTGACGGTACCTTTAGCGTGTGACGGCCGCTTAATACCCATGTACTATGAGCATTAACACCGGCTGTACCGACAACTGGAAATTTATTTGATAAATAAATCTTTATTTGACGTGTACCATAGTTACCATCTCCCAGCATAGGCTCTGCGCTGGGAAATCGCTCATCGTGGTGTTATACACCACGATGAAGCAGATCGTGACATCGTTCATCGCTAGATCTGAGGTCCGGACCTCAGATCTGCGATGTCACGATCAAGCGATTTTACATCGTAAATCGCTTGATTACATGCAACGATTTTAAGCCCGATATCGCTTAGGCGATCAAAAAGGAGATCGCTTAAACAATATCGGGCAAGAAATCGTTGCGTGTGACAGCCGCTTTTGATATACAGGGAGCATCGCAAGGCGACATGTTTCGGACCAAGGTCCTTTTTCAAGCCTCACAATGTGAACACTGACAAGATTTAAGTAGAAGCAGCATGTGAGACATGAAGTCAAAGCTGCATAAGATCACTTAATTAGTAGGTAATCAGTGTCAGGGTGCACATAGCTGGCTGGAATGCAGAATTTAATTTAGGAAATACATATACAATACAAAGAAAAACAATGAAAAAAAATTTCATTATATATATACCAACATAAGTAAAAAAATGAACAAAATAACAATACATAAAATCAATTAAATAAACAGTGAAAGTGATAAAATTTATAAATCTTGTAATCGATAGCTTTATTGAGATAGCAGAAACCCATTCAAAAGATCACAGGAAAATGGGTATCTTTATTATCATAATGATATAATATAGAATAAATTCTTGTGACTAAATATATATGAATGAGGATATCAAGAAATGGTCAAATATGACCAAATATTGCCCAGAGAAAGTAAAGGTGGAAAAAAAAGGTATTATATTAATAATGAAACATAATGTCCCTTCTCAGGTTAAGATCTGCAGGATGTCTTGTGCCTAATCTAAAGACCCAATAGGCTTCTCTAGTAAGCAGCAACCTTTGTGAATCCCCTCCCCGGCATGAAAGAATTAACTTCTCAATGCCGTACACTCTCATGGACTGAATATTAGAGTTATATGTGAGGGCAAAATGTTTAGATGCTGCCGACAAATTTCTGCCTAATGCCCGCGGGTATTATAATTATGTATATCTCTGAGATGTTCTGAGATACGATATTTGAGTTTGCGTGTTGTGCAACCAATGTACATCATATCACAAGTTGAGCATTCAATACAGTATACAACATTACTTGTGTTGCAATTTATATAAGTCTGAATGGAGAAGGAATTGGTATGATTATAATCATGGAACGATGTACATCTGTGCACAACTGGGCATGTCTGGCAAAAATTCGTACCGTATTTGTAGAAGCCCTTATAATTTAGCCATGTTCTTGTATGATGTCTGGTCGGGAGAAAAAGGCTTGGTGATAATAGGTTTTTAGAGATGGTGCTTTTTTTGCTACAATGTTACATCCTGATTCTAAAATTCTGGACAGTATAGGATCCTCAAATAATATAGGTAAATTTCGTTGAATAATTCCTGAAATCTTCTTAAAGTATGGATTATACTCTATAGCAATGATGCAATTGTGGTTCAATGAACATTTCTTTTTAGGCATTGACTATCGGGAACTCAATAGGGTGACCATCCAAAATAATTATCCGTTGCCTTTGATTCCTGAATTATTGGAAAAAGTCCATCATGCCAAAATATTTTCTAATTGGATCTTCGTGGGGCTTATAATTTAGTATGTATCCATCCTGGTGATGAATGGAAGATGGCATTCAGATGTCAGTATGGACATTTTGAACACTTAGTGATGCCCTTCAGGCTTTGTAATGCCCTTGCAAAGTTTTCAACATCCTGCCAATGACATGTTTAGAGATTTATTGGACCAGTTCATCTAGATCTATCTGGACAATAATCATATTTTTTTCTGACTCTTTACAGGAGCATCAAGAACATGTCAAATGGTTTTAGAACGATTGAAAGAGAACCATCTTTATATCAAGCCGGAAAAGTGTGAGTTTTATAGTTCTGAATACAATTTTTAGGTTATGTAATCTGTCCCCAGTGGCTGAACATGGAATCTGGTAAGATTCAGGCAATCCTTGATTAACCAATGCATAAGAACATTAAAAAAGTTCAACATTTTATCGATTTTGCAAACTTATAGACGTTTCATTCAAAATTTTTCAGAAAGTGTCCATCCCATCACTTGTTTGACTAAGAAGGAAAGACCTTTAAAGTGGTCTTCACAGGCTCAGGAAGCGTTTTATCAGCTTAATATGTGCTTTACCTCAACTCCGCTTTTCATCCACCAGGGCCCGGCACAACCCTTCATCATGGAAGTGGACGATTCTGACATTGGAGACCGTTCTCTGTCAAAGAACGGACAGAAGGCTCTGTTAGGCTAGGTTCACATATCATTTTTGCTTTCTGTTACAACAGAAATGTTAATGGTTTTCTGTTGTAATAGACAGCAAAAGTGACATTCTGAGTCATTTAATAGCACATATGTTTTTGATATTTCAAAAATGAATGCGCTATTTGAGATAGATTATAGGATAGATAGATGAATAGGATAGAAAGAGACAGGATAAATAGAAATATAGATGCAGGAAAAGCATTACCAGTGTCCCTGCTCTGTCTCCCTGCTCTATCTCCTGCTTCCTGCTGCTCCCGGGCCGCTGGGTGAATATCCAAGAGCATAATTAGCAACATCGAAAGCAGCAGAAAAAGCAGGGAGACAGAGCAGGGACACTGGTAAAGCTTTTGTAGCATCTATAGTGGGGAAAAAAGTAGTTACCGTATATACTCGTGTATAAGCCGACCCCCCTACTTTTGCCCCCAAAACCTGGGAAAACCTATTGACTCGTCTATAAGCCGAGGGTGGACCCCAGCACAGGTATACAGCCCCCAGCAGTGTGGTATACAGCAGCCCCAGAGGTATATACAGCAGCCCCAGTGGTATATACAGCAGCAGCCCCAGTGGTTAGAAAACAGATGAGTCCTGCACACAAAGAACAGGTCTGTAGGAGCCTGTTCACAACCCGCCAGCATAATTGTAAACAAAAAGCAAAATGCGACCAAAAACAACAGTACACTGCAGTAAAAGTATTAAATGCAAGTGCAGTATAAAAAAAGTATAACAAATACAGGGTACTTAGTCTATCCGTTTTTTTGTGCAAAAAAAGTTATATCAAGCCACGTCACTAACTTCAAAGTGTACCCATCTCTGACGCGGTCCTAACTGTTGTATTAAAAACCTGACTAGTGTGTATACTTACCAGTGAGCAGGAGCCAGAAAGGACAGTGTCTGAAATGGACTGAAGGCGACGGGGCTCTATGTGTGCAGGGCCCAGAGAGGGGCGGAACTCCATCTCTTGCAAAGCAAGAGGCAATTAATTAGAAAACAGATGAGTCCTGCACACAAAGAACAGGTCTGTAGGAGCCTGTTCACACCGCCAGCATAATTGTAAACAAAAAGCTAAATGCGACCAAAAACAACAGTACACTGCAGTAAAAGTATTAAATGCAAGTGCAGTATAAAAAAAGTATAACAAATACAGGGTACTTAGTCTATCCGTTTTTTGCGCAAAAAAAGTTATATCAAGCCACGTCACTAACTTCAAAGTGTACCCATCTCTGACGCGGTCCTAACTGTTGTATTAAAAACCGTATATACTCGTGTATAAGCCGACCCGTGTATAAGCCGACCCCCCTACTTTTGCCCCCAAAACCTGGGAAAACCTATTGACTCGTGTATAAGCCGAGGGTGGACCCCAGCACAGGTATACAGCCCCCAGCAGTGGGGTATACAGCAGCCCCAGAGGTATATACAGCAGCCCCAGTGGTATATACAGCAGCAGCCCCATGGTTAGTATACAGCAGCCCCAGAGGTGTATACAGCAGCCCCAGTGGTAGTATACAGCAGCCCCACAGGTATAAAACAGCCCCAGTGGTAGTATACAGCAGCCCCAGTGGTAGTATACAGCAGCCCCAGTGGTAGTATACAGCACCCCAGAGGTAGTATACAGCAGCCCCAGAGGTATATACAGCCCCAGAGGTATATACAGCAGCCCTAGTGGTGTATACAGCAGCCCCAGAGGTATATACAGCAGCCCTTAGGTAGTATACAGCAGCCCCAGGGTGTATACAGCAGCAGCCCCAGGGGTGTATACAGCAGCAGCCCCAGGGGTGTATACAGCAGCAGCCCCAGGGTGAATACAGCAGCAGCCCCAGGGGTGTATACAGCAGCAGCCCCAGGGCTGTATACAGCAGCAGCCCCAGGGCTGTATACAGCAGCAGACCCAGGGCTGTATACAGCAGCAGCCCCAGGGGTGAATACAGCAGCAGCCCCAGGGGTGTATACAGCAGCAGCCCCAGGGCTGTATACAGCAGCAGCCCCAGGGTGTATACAGCAGCAGCCCCAGGGCTGTATACAGCAGCAGCCCCCGGAGGTATACAGGCCCCCCATCATGATCCAGGGCCCCCCCCCCCTTGCACGGCAAACCTGTAAAGTAAAATCATACTTATCACTGTCCTGTCGCGCTGTCCCGCCGCTTGCCAACATCACGATCCCGGCTTCATTCCGCGTCTTCCGGCTTCCGGCTTCCTGTGGTCGCGGCAATGACGTCATTGCCAGCGACCACAGGAAGGCGGAAGACGCGGAATGAAGCCCGGATCGTGATGTCGGCAAGCGGCGGGACAGCGCGACAGGACAGTGATAAGTATGATTTTACTTTACAGGTTTGCCGCGCAAGGGGAGGGTCCTGGATCATGATGGGGGGCCTGTATACCTCTGGGGCTGCTGCTGTATACTTATACTGTATACTCGCGTATAAGCCAAGGGGGACTTTTCAGCCCAAATTTTGGGCTGAAAAACTCGGCTTATACGCGAGTATATACGGTATTCAGCCAACAATTTTGCAAGTTCTCCTACTTAAAAAGATGAGAGAGGCCTGTAATTGACATCATACAGTAGGTAGATGTCAACTATGAGAGACAAAATGAGAAAACAAATGCTGAAAATCACATTGTCTGATTTGGAAAGATTTTTTTTGCACATTTTGGTGGAAAAAAGTATTTGGTCAATAACAAAAGTTTATCTCAATACTTTGTCATATATCCTTTGTTGCCAATTACAGAGGTCAAATATTTTCTGTAAGTCTTCACAAAGTTGGCACACACTGTTGCTGGTATGTTAGCCCATTCTTCCATGCAGATCTCCCTTAGAGCAGTCATGTTTTGGGGTTGTCGCTGGGCATCACAGACTTTCAACTCCCTTCAAAGGTTTCCTATAGGGTTTGAGATCTGGAGACTGGCTAGGTCACTCCAGGACCTTGAAATTCTTCTTACAAAGCCACTCCTTTGTTGCCCTGGCGGGGTGCTTGGGATCCTTGTCACGCTGACAGCCCCAGCCCCATTTCATCTTCAATGCCCTTGCAGTTGAAAGAGGTTTGCACTCAAAACCTCACAATACATGGCCCATGCATTCTTTCATGTACACGAATCAGTTGTCCTGGTCCCTTTGCAGAGAAACAGCCCCAAATCATGATGTTGCCACCCCCACGCTTCACAGTAGATATGGTGTTCTTTGGATGCAACTCAGCATTCTTTCTCCTCCAAACACGACAAGTTGTGTTTCTACCAAACAGTTCTACTTTGGTTTCATCTGACCATATGACATTCTCCCAATACTCTTCTGGATCATCCAAATGCTCTCTAGCAAATTTCAGATAGGCCTGGACATGTAATGGCTTAAGCAAGGGGACATGTCTGGCACTGCAGGATCTGAGTACCTGGCGTTGTAGTGCGTTACTAATGGTAGCCTATGTTATGTTGGTCCCAGCTCTCTGCAGGTCATTCACTAGGTCCCCCATGTGGCTCTGGGATTTTGTCTCACTCTTCTTGAGATCATTTTGACCCCACAGGGTGAGATCTTGTGTGGAGCCCCAGATCAAGGGAGATTATCAGTGGTCTTATATGTCTTCCATTTTCTAATTATTTACGGTCAGATCGAGCAGACCAATCAGACTTTGGAGCAATATTTACGGTGCTACGTCAGCCATCTTCAGGAGGATTGGTTGGAGTTACTTCCTTTAGCTGAATTCTCCTACTATAATTCTCAGAACACCTTTCTTTGCTAATTTAGGTTACCATCCAAGCATCTTTCTTAGATCTCTGATTGATGCTCCATTTCCTGCAGGTGAAGGGAGGTCTGCTTTGAGAAAGAATCTAGAGATTCTTAAAGAATCACTAACCTCAGCTCAGGAACGGTACAAAAAGTCGGTCGA